>JAOTAX010000009.1:25964327-25998039 GCA_025629825.1 Erythroxylum guanchezii | reverse complement strand
TTTATTTGAACCAATCTAGGTTAATATTTTTAAGCCTAAATTTGGTTCGATCTGATTAGAACTTTATTCTTTTAATATTTCAATTGAGTTTGAAATAAGACCAAAATAACGTCATTTTGGTTGTAATTAGTCAAAACGTCGGCATTAAATTTGAACTCAAATTGATTTGAACCGTTCAGAACTAAGTCAAGCCTTTCAAACTCGATCATGATCTTAAGTACAATTAACTTGAACTAGTCAAACTAATTTTACAAGTAAAAGTAACCGGTAAAGTTATTTTTTTATAATTGAAAGTTAACGGGTTCGAATATTGGAATAATCTTTTTATAAAATGTAAAAAAAGAAAGAGAGAGAGAATTCAGTACAAACTTAAGATCTTTCCTTAATATGGCATAATAAAAGATTAGATCCCATAACTATTGTTGCCTCTTCAATCAAATTTCTTGAAGAGTGGCAACATGCCCAATCTAAGACTAGAAATTATGGACCAACAATAAGTATTGATAGACCTGTTGTCTGTTGGTCAGGCCCAAATGCAGGAGTTGTAAAGTGCAATTTTGATGCTGCAATTTAATATAATCAGGGGACTATGTCATATGAATTAGTAATAAAAAAATAGAGAGGTTAGTTTGTTAAATGTCTATCAGGTTTTTCTATATCGAAATTATAATCCTCTTATTGTTGAAGCTATCGCATTCAAAGAAGTCTTATCTTGGTTGATACAATCTGACTTTACATTAGTTGAGGTGGAAACAGATTGTCTTTAATTGGTGCAGAGGTTTTATAGATCAAGCATTGACATCAATGAATTGGGAGTGATACTGAAAGAATACAAATTAACAACATATGTTTTTCAATTCTTTACGTTTAAAAGGATTCTAAGGTGTGTAAATATTATAACCCACTTGTTATCTAAATCAGCTTTTAGATATCCCAATAGGTTTAGTTGAGATATACCACCTGTTTTTTTTTTTAGATACTCTAAATTGTGATAGTTGTTTTGTTTCGAGACTTTTGACTCAATAAATAAATACTTTTTCTTAAAAAAAAAAACAGGTTCTTGACCAGACAATACTCATCCACAGCGCTAGTGTCTGGACTAAGGTACCGAAGAGTAAAGACCAAACCAAATCCCTCGGAAGCACATCTGTTAATGTAATGTCTTCTTAGTGTTAAAAGACTTTCCTTTTCTTTAGAGGTTTATACTTTGAATGAGATCTTTATATTGCTACAAATAAATGGAGCCGTCCATTTCTGAGCAATATTGGGATGCGTCAAAATCCAATTATAGTGTATATATGCATACATATATAATAGTGCCAACGACAAAAGCAAAGTCGTCGGATTATACATATTCAAGAATCTGAAGGTGTGGATCAGGAGATGAGATTGAGATCATGGTCCTTATCATCAATAGTCAACAATCAAGAAGGAGATTACTTGTAAGATATATTTGCTAAGAAGGAAAATGGAAGGAAACGAGTTGGGTTTTTTGTTTGCATGTTCCGGGAGAGAGAGGACCAAACAAGCCCCTGTCAGGGTCTATCATTTAAGCTAACAGAAGAAGCAGAAGAAGGAGGTTGTTTCGAGACCCTAATTGTTGTTTGATTTCCTGATTTCTGTTTTCGAGGTTTACGAAGAGCAAGCTTTCTTTTTCTTGTTTCATTCTTTTTGAAAAATTTGTTGCTTCATCTATTGAAGTTGAGGACTGTTGCAAATTCTGCAGGTATTGCTTCAGGTAAAAGATGAGTACTTTAGATGTAACTAGAGCAGAACTTGCTCTTGTAGTTTTGTATCTGAACAAGGCTGAAGCCAGAGACAAGATATGCAGGGCCATTCAATATGGTTCTAAATTTCTGAGTGATGGACAACCTGGTACAGCCCAAAACGTTGACAAATCGACAACCTTGGCTAGGAAAGTTTTCCGTCTTTTTAAGGTTACCTTGGTTCCATTTTTTATGCTTTGCCTTAACAGATTTGTATCCTTCTATTCATTGGACACAACAATTCTGCTTTTGGTTTCCAATGTAAAGATAGCTTCGTCAGCTTGTGGATTTGGGTATCTGTTTTGTTGACAGATACTTAGTGCAAGTTGTTGAAGAGGTTTACAATTCCAGTGTTCTGTCCCCTGGTTTTTCATATATACTTTGAAGGAAATCTCATTGAGTGGTGTTTCTTTTTTCTACTGAACCTGTTGCTTGCAGTTTGTCAATGACTTGCATGCTCTAATTAGTCCGCTGCCCCAAGGAACTCCTCTACCACTTATTCTGTTGGGGAAGGTTTGGAACTGCATATGAAATGTTAATTCTGCTAATTGTTCTTCTCTTTTCCTGATGAACTTATCCGTCTGATGGTTCCTTTCAGTCAAAAAATGCTTTACTGTCAACCTTCTTATTCCTTGATCAAATCGTTTGGCTTGGTAGAACCGGCATCTACAAGGTATGGGAAGCTCTTCTCTGTTCTGCAGTTTGTGTCATACAGATTCGGATGTTGGTGAAAAGTTGAGTCAATTAGATATTTTAAAGTTTTTTTCTTTCATTTATCTTATACAGAACAAAGAACGAACTGAACTGCTTGGTCGCATATCGCTTTACTGTTGGTTGGGATCCTCAGTATGCGCCACATTGGTTGAGGTACATAGTATTGTATTGTTGATTTAGAAATCGTATGATCTTTGATATATGTAATTCTGTGGAGGAGGACAAAGTGATTTTTCCATGGTAGGTGGGGGAACTCGGGAGGCTTTCTGCATCAATCAAGAAGTTAGAGAAGGAGCTTGAGAACAGTGATAAACATCAAGTATGTATACCTTATAGCATCTTTGGTGGGTTGACTATTATGATTGCTCCCATTTCACATGTTACTTTATCAACTGACTGCAGAATGAGCATTACCGAGATAAACTCCAAAATTCGAATGAAAGGTCATTAGCTCTTGTCAAGGCGGCCATGGATATCGTGGTTGCAGTGGGGCTACTTCAGTTGACACCTAAGAAAGTTACTCCTCGTGTAACAGGAGCCTTTGGATTTGTCACCTCACTAATTTCTTGTTATCAGGTATATCTTCCATGCTTTATAGAATCCTTATCCTGATCCCTTGCATACTCATCATTTTTCACTAATGGTTAAAAAAATGAAGAGAAACTAATAATGAACATGTAACAAGTGTGAGGAGTTTTGATCTGCTCATGGACATCTATGCACCTTGAAGCTTGTTTATTTATAGATTTCTGCTCATTGTTCTGCAGTTGCTTCCATCCCGGCCAAAGTCCAAGACAGCATGAAGATGAAACAGATTTACTAAAAAAGTTCATATGTCATTTAAATAATTGTTGTAAAACTCGTGAGATAAATAGCTGGTTGTGTATTTGACTGTCCCTGTTTATGGATTGTATATACTATGCATTATCAATCTCTTGTCTAATCGTATCAACATTTCCTCCAACTTTCATGGTGGAAGAGACAAGGGCATATGAATATTTGGTTGAGACAGCAATCATGAGAATAAAGGCTATCCATTAGAATTGGCAAAATGCCTTGCAAAGGTTCTAGTTTCACTCAATAGTTACACTCTCATTGATAGAGTCTTCGGGGGAGGGAGTGAATTAGCAGATAATAACAGAGGGAATAAACCATCAGTGTGGAAAGTGTATTCTAGAAGGAAGAATAGTGGGGCTGGAGGAAGTTAGTTTTCTGCTGAGGTGGCAAGTTAGAATAACAGAATGTCTCGGGTAAGGGGATTTTTAGAGGCAAGGGAGAGAGAGAAGGGGATAGGAAAGATTGTAGAAACTTTGTGTGACAGAAGGATTCTATCACCTTCTGAGGAGCTTTTCTGCTCAAGGGAGTGAGCTAATACTTACTCATATATTGTAATGATACATACCCATTACAGATTATAAGCAATAATACAGTAAATCTCTAGTATTATAAGACTAGAGTTCTATCATTGGTCCGACCTGCCGGATACTCATTGGGAAGGACTGGGAAAGTGCTTCTTGTGGGTTGTATTTCATCACAGAGACAAATCTTCATGCCACCGAAGATGTCAGACAGAGTTGAGCTATTGGAATCTCGTATGGCTAGTCTTGAAGCTGGGGTAGAAGAGATATAATCATCATTTCGAATGGCTATGGGGGAGATGCAGCGGGCATTGTTGGGAGAGATGAGTAAAATGATGGGTAAGCGTCCAGAGGAGGGACAAGGAAGTGAGACCTATGAGAGAAGGCCGAATATGGGAAGAGAAAGGGACCAGCAACGTACTCAGCAGAATGTCCAATCAGAGTATTCGTTGGGTAATTTGGAAGAGTATAGGATGTCAGTAAGGAAGGTCGACTTACCTATGTTCGATGGGTCTAATCTAGTCGGATGGATCACACGAGCAGAGATTTATTTCGAAGTCCATGGAATTTCGGAAGAGGTGAAGATCAAACTAGCTTTGCTAAGCATGGAGGGATCGACTATTCACTGATTTAATCTCCTCCGAGAGACTGAAGTCGAGCTAATGTGGGAGAAGTTGAAGTAGGCGTTGATCGACAGGTATGGCGGCAAAAGGTTTGAGAACCCATTTGAAGAGCTTTCTGATCTTCATCAAACGGGCTTAGTCGAGGAGTACATCGAAGCCTTTGAGTTTGTATCTTCTCAGGTGGGACGTTTACCGGAGGCACAATTCATGGGTTATTTCATGAGTGGGCTGCGCAGTGAAATCCGAAGGAGAGTGCGCACCTTCAATCCATCAAACCGATTCCAGATGATGAAGATTGCAAGGGCTGTGGAGGAGAAGATGTACGGAGACCAGCGAAGTTATGAAACATTTATTCCCCGACAACGTGCTTGGAATCACAAAGGCGAGGTTGGGTTTAGAAGCCAACACCGGGTTCACCCAACACATACAGGGTCGGGGTATGCCAACACCATGGGCTATGGAGCAGGTTGAGGTGATGTCGGGTCGGGTCCACCCCGAGAACCGTTGGGTCCCCGTTTTCACGCCAGATCGCCGATCCATGGGACGGGATCTCACCCACCGGCGCCGACTAGACGAGTGGAGGGGGACAGAAGGGCACCTATGGAGAAAAATCGAGGATTGAGGCACATTTCCTATCAAGAACTGATGGATCGTAAGGCACGAGGATTATGTTTCAGGTGTGGAGAAAGATTTCCCGCCTTACACCAATGCTCCGAGAGACAGCTCCGGTTGTTGGTGTTGGTTGACAACAAAACCCTAAATGATGATGGAGAAATTGTAGCCATTGAAGAGGAAGATACCGAGGGTGAGGAGGTTGCTCTTGAATGTCGCACTATGGGAGTGTTTGGGATCAGCCAGGTAGTGTTGTCGGAGAACAGAACTATGAGGGTTGAAGGCGAGATTCGTGGAGTTCCGATTGTGGTTCTAATCGACAGTGGTGCGAGCCACAATTTCATATCTCCGGAACTGGTTAGAGGTCTGGGATTAAAGGTGGAGATGACCAGGAACTTGGGCATCCGTTTGGGAGATGACCATAAAGTCACCACAAATGAAAAATGTATAGAAATCCCTATACGGATGGGAGCATTAGAGTTGAAGGTGGATGCATACTTGCTGGAGTTGGGAGGTATGGATATCATCCTAGGAGTGGCGTGGTTGCAAACATTGGGGAAGGTGATTGTGGATTGGAAGGAATTGACGATGCAGTTTCAGTATGATGGCAGATGCATAGAATTATGCGGCAAGGTTAGTTTCAGATCAGGCTAGCAACAAGGGGGTCACAATTTTGAGGGGCCAGCATCCTTACATAGCTTATTAGAGAGTTTGTCGGGAGACTTTCAAGAAGCAGAAGATGTGGAATCAACAGAAAAGCAACCACTTAGACTGGAATCAACAGAACAGGAGGAGCTGAAAAGAGTGTTGAATCAGTTTTCTGAAGTCTTTCAAGAGTTGAGGGGAGTGCCTCCCAAAAGGAGACACTCTCATGCCATTGTTTTGCAGCAAGGTCATGGTCCCGTCAATGTAAGGCCATACCGATACCCTCATCACCACAAAGATGAGATTGAAAAACAAGTAAGACAGATGCTGCAAGTGGGGATCATACGGCCAAGCTCAAGTGCTTACTCAAATCCAGTTATTTTAGTAAAGAAGAAGGATGCATCATAGAGAATGTGCGTCGATTATTGAGCATTAAACAAGATTACAATACCAAATAAGTACCCCATTCCGGTGGTGGATGAACTCCTAGATGAACTGCATAATGCTCAAGTTTTCTCTAAAATAGATCTCAAGTCCGGATATCATCAAATTAGGGTTGTGGAGGATGACATTCATAAGACAGCTTTCCGGACACATAAGGACCATTACGAGTTTCTGGTAATGCCGTTTGGTTTAACCAATGCACTGGCAACCTTTCAGGCAGTAATGAATGATATTTTCAGATCTTTCCTTAGAAAGTTTGTATTGGTTTTCTTTGATGACATTCTGGTATATAGTGCAGATTGGAATTCTCATCTGTCCCATTTATCTAGTGTCTTGGAGGTGTTACAAAATAACAGATTCGTGGCTAATCAACAGAAGTGCAGTTTTGGGATACATACCATGGAGTATTTGGGACATATCATTTCGGGAAAAGGAGTAGCAGTGGATCCGGCTAAAATCAGCAATGTATTGACATGGCCTATTCCCAGGAATGTTAAAGGTGTAAGGGGATTCTTAGGCTTAACCGGGTACTATCGCAAGTTTATTAGGAACTATGGGAAGATAGCTAAACCACTTACCGAATTGACTAAGAAGGATGGCTTTCACTAGAATTTTGCAGCTCTAGAGTCTTTTGAGGCTCTCAAACAAGCTTTGACAACATCCCCGGTACTAGCTCTTCCCAATTTTTCTCACCCTTTCGAGATTGAATGCGATGCCTCAGGAAATGGAGTGGGAGCGGTTTTGATGCAAAACCGCAGGCCCATAGCTTATTTCAGTAAAGCTTTTTCAGCCAGAAACCTCTCTAAGTCAACCTATGAGAAAGAATTGATGGCATTAGTGTTGGCAGTGAATCATTGGCGTCATTACTTGATTGGACGACCCTTTGTGGTTTATTCCGATCAAAAGAGTCTACGACATTTGTTGCAGCAAAGAATAACAACAGACCAGCAGTGTTGGATGTCCAAACTCCTTGGCTATCACTTTAAAATCAAGTATAAACCGGGACCAGAAAACAAGGCGGCTGATGCTTTGTCAAGGGTCTTTGAAGAAGGAGAGTTTCAGGCCATTGTGTCTTTTTCCAATATGGGCAGAAGGTAAACAAATTCAGCAAGAGGTGCAACAGGACCCAACACTATGTAAAATCATCCAGGAATTGCAGCAACAGCCAAATTCCAGATCTGGGTTCTCTTTGCATCAGGGGGTTCTCTTGTATAAAGGGAGGTTGGTTATTTCAGCTACATCCTCATTGGTTCCAATCCTATTGGAAGAATATCATTCTTCTCCTATTGGGGGCCATTCAGGATTTTTGCACACTTATCGCCAGATTGCTAGTAATCTCTATTGGATTGGCATGAAGAAGACTATTCAAGACTTTGTCAAGTCTTGTGACACTTGCCAAAGACAAAAATATGCTGCAGCTTCACTTGGGGGGTTGCTCCAACCCTTACCAATTCCTAATAGGATTTGGGAAGAAATTTCCATGGACTTTATAACGGGACTTCCAAGATCTAAAGGATTTGAGGCTGTGCTGGTTGTGGTGGATAGGCTATTGAAATATGGCCATTTCATTCTCTTGAAGCATCCATATACGGCTAAGAGTGTGGCTGAAGTCTTCGTCAAGGAAATAGTGCGCCTACATGGAGTTCCTTTATCAATCGTAAGTGATCGTGACCCTTTGTTTGTTAGTCACTTCTGGAGAGAATTATTTCGCCTACAAGGAACTATGGTTAAAATGAGTTCGTCTTATCATTCGGAAACGGATGGACAAACGGAGGTTCTCAATAGGTGTTTAGAAACCTATTTGAGATGTTTTGCTTCGGAACAACCTAAGCATTGGTCCTATTGGATTTCATGGGCTGAATTATAATATAATACAACCTTTCACATCTCCATGGGCTCAACACCCTTTGAGGTGGTGTATGGGAGGAAGCCACCTACACTTGTGCAGTATTTACAAGGTGAGACAAGAGTTGAGGCAGTGGCTAGAGACTTGATGGATAGAGATGAAGCTCTAAAGCAGTTGAAGTATAATCTGCAGAGGGCCCAAGAGCAAATGAAGAAATATGCCGATAAAAAGCGAACTCCTCAATCTTTTCAAGTAGGGGAGTGGGTTTTTCTTAAGCTACGTCCTCATAGGCAGCTGTCGGTGGCCAGGCACATCAACCAAAAACTAGCTGCAAGGTATTTTGGTTCCTTTGAAATTTTGGACAGATTGGGTGCTGTGGCTTATAAGCTCAAATTGCCTCCAAGCTCAAAGGCTCATCCAATCTTTCATGTTTCACGACTTAAGAAGGCAGTAGGCAATTATTCAATGGAGGCCTCATTACCAGAAGGTATGCAGATTGAATTGAAAGATATAGTGGAACCAGATTGTGTGCTGGCCAGCAGAACAGTCACTTCTTTTGGGGATTCAACACAGCAGTGGTTGATCAAGTGGAAGGGCCAAACAGTGGAACAAGCTACATGGGAGGATGAATATGTAATTAGGAGCCAATTTCCTCACTTCAGCCTTGAGGACAAGGCTGCTTTTTCAGAAGGGGGCAATGATAGAGTCTTCGGGGGAGAGTGAATTAGCAGATAATAACAGAAGGAATAAACCATCAGTGTGGAAAATGTATTCTAGAAGGAAGAATAGTGGGGCTGGAGGAAGTTAGTTTTCTGCTGAGGTGGCAAGTTAGTTAGAATATCAGAATGTCTTGGGTAAGGGGATTTTTAAAGGCAAGGGAGAGAGAGAAGGGGATAGGAAAGATTGTGGAAACTTTGTGTGACAAAAGGATTCTATCACCTTCTAAGGAGCTTTTCTGCTATGGAGAGTGAGCTAATACTTACTCATATACTGTAATGATACATACCCATTACGGATTATAAGCAATAATACAGTAAATCTCTAGTATTCTAAGACTAGAGTTCTATCACTCATCAATAGAAGCCATTACAATTTTTTGACTTGTTATTCTTTCAGAAAGCAGAAGAGCAGAATAGATAGTGACTTCAGTCAGCAAAATCAAATTCATCGTCCTCATCTGACTCGTCATTCTCTCCATCCCAATCATATTCCGCAACCATAACCACTTGACCCCGAAGCATGTTCACAATCTGCTCCAAGTTCCCTGCTAGCCTTGGCAGGGACGCTTTTCGTAATCTACGTGGTTCCTCTTCAGGTAAGCTTGGTCCTGGATGGGTATAAGCCTGCGCTTTTAGCACTAATTTTCCGGATGGTTCAACTATTTCTGCACTAAAAGCAGGACAGAATGACCGGCCGACGGCTTGCACGTGGCAGATGCTGTGATATCACAATCAAGACGTTAACACCAGAAGCTATATACAACAATGACAAGAACAATTCTGCATTAGATGAAAACCTGCACCATTTGGTACAGTAAGACTTTTTATCAAGAAGTAAATTTGGAAAATGAGAAAATGAGAAAAAACACAGGCCTAGTTTTTCATCCATCAACCACATCTGACTGCATCTTCCTAATTTGGTATTTTGTTGAAAAGGCCTGTTATATTGTCCAGATGATAGTTGCAGTAAGTGTCGAATTAAACAAAAGAATAGAGTGAAGAACTAACCATATGTAGAACAAGCCATCTATATCTTGTCTTTGAACCCTACCCAATAGCTCAACCTGCAAAATTCCACCAATGCAAAGAACTGGCTCTGGAAGTTCAAACCTCTGCAACCGATTCTCCTGTTCAAGAAGAAGAGATATGATAATCAGCACTTCTCTTGAGAAACAGTGGAAAAAATATATGTGCTCCAAGACATAATAGACAACAACCAGATAAGAATGTAGCTGAGAATGCATGCAGATACGCAAATTATAATCCGAGTTAGCAGTTGATAGCCTCCTGTGACGGTATAGCACAATTTAAACCAAAAATTTTGAAAAACAAAACACGTTTAGTTAACCTGAGCCATTGGAAACTCTGGAGAAGTGTAAGTCCACACGTACTTGTCATCAGGACAACAATCCGGTTGCTCACCTACGGGATCCTGCACTGGAACTTTGGCATGACCCATCCTAAAGCGCACCGCTTTAGCAGAATATATAGGATAACCCAACTGAAAATAAGCTGGAATCAAAAAAGAAACAAAAAAATATGCTGCGTCAATAAAGGACAGTTGAAAAGAACTCGGGAGATTAAAAAGACCATATGTCAAAAAGAACAAAGACTGATTCGAAAGAGTCCAAGAACCCAAAAACTTTGAAGACTAACCTCGAAAAGGATGTACACCGATCTCAGTGATCACACAAATATCAGAATCCAACTTATATATGAGTGTCTCGGGCACTGCAGGGTTACTTTGCCCTTTACTAGACCAGTACGAAGCTCTCCTTGCAACAATGTCCCTAGGTTCAAGAGTATTACGAACACTCTCAAGTGGATAATTGTCAGTGCTGGAAGCACTTATTGCATCTGAAACGCACTCTGTAAGAGGAAACGATGAGAAACCTCGTGCAAGAAAGCTATAAGCCCTGTGTTCCCTCTCCAGGTTTTCCCATTCCATAAACTTGCTGCTACATTCAACTTCCAAAGATTTATTCCGACCACAGTTAGGCTCGGTGACACACACAACTCTGTCAAGGCAAGGGAACATTCTCAAGCATAGCTGCTTAGAAAGCCCATTTGCAACCACTGAACAGGACAAAGAATCCAATCAATCAAGCTCACGGAATTGAATAGCCAAATACAGCTCTGAATTTACATTGTCAAATGATCTAGAGGCAAAAGAAAGTAACAACTCACCAAAATGTCGCCAAGAACGAGAGACAGAACTGAGGCGGACAAGATCGGCTGGGTCTTCCAAACGAGTGAAGATCTTTAACGACACATCATAGTCGAGGTAGTTCAGAAAGTCGACGGAGGTCTCCATTTGAAGGAACTGACCGACACAATTATCAAATTTCACTCTTTGTGAAGCCCGAAACCTAACTAGAATGTAAAAGCACTGTCAACAACACAGATTACAAATCAGAACTCAAAAAGATTGAACTTTTCAAGAAAGAAAATCACTGCAGAACCGACTCCGTAGTTGAGAAAAAGACCAGCCAACCAAAGAACCGTTGGGTTCAAAAAAGGAGGAGAATTTTCCCAGAAGTAAGACAGCAGCCAATTGCTTACCTTCTTGAACCATCGAAAGAGTGCCCAATTGCTCACAAAAATCCAAACCCTAGAGAGACAAAGGTGAATCACATACCTATCCATACACATCAATAGCGAGAGAAAATGGAAACAGAAGAAGCTAAGATGATCACCAGAGCGGAGACAAGGAAAGAGAGAGATGATGATGATGGCACCTTTCAACCCACACCCATAATCCTATTTGTACATTGGCCCCTCAATTATTATTGTATTTTTCAAAAAAAACTATTATTTTAATTTTTTAATATTATGACTTGATGTCTACTTTTTAATTTTAATATTTAAATTTAATTTAAAATTAAGTCCAGTTAAATTTAAATACTTAAAAATTCAATTTAATTATAATTAAAATAATATTATTTAAAAATACAGCCAAAATATGTATATTTTATAATTAAATTAGTTATGATTCCTTGACTAAGTAGTTTATCATCATTGGCTTCTCTCATATTTGCCAACCAACATTCCCTATTTTAGATAATTTCTTTTCATAATTAATTAAAATCCAATCCGACCGTCTAAAATGTTGTTTTAATTTTACTTCCAAAAATCCAATGATATGATCAAAATAATATCATCTTAAAAAATTAAATTAAATTAACATTGTCTTAATACGAGTGTTCGGTTTGAGCCTGGCTTAGCATTTAACCAATCCAAACTCAACCGGTTAAATTTTTTTTTTGTTTTGGTGCAAAGGAAAGATAAAATACAAAGAAAAAAGAGAACTAGTCCCTAACAAACATGACGCCAACAGCATCACCAAGAACCGCAGCATCCATAAACGTCGGAGGAGTAATCCAAAATTGAAAAGGTTCCCGTCCGTGGCTTCCCCGTTTAGCAAGAATATTGGCTACACTATTTCCTTCCCAAAGAATATGCTCACATCGGATAGACCAGACGTAACTGAGAATAGCTTTGATATCACCAATTAAATTACCATGAGGATGAAAAGTCCAGTCTGTACTTTCCAAGCACCGGAGAGCTTATAAAGAATCCGAAAATAAACAAATATCTCTATAGGAGTGATTCCGAGCAACAAGTAGACCAGTACAAACAGCTAATAACTCTGCACCCATATTCGAATCTCGACCAACAAATTCAGAAAAAACCGCCCAACCAATGACCATGGCAGTCTCTAAGAACGCCACCAATACTCGCATCTCCTGGATTGCCCAGAACATTACCATCCATATTCAAAGCAACAGCAGCATTTCTTGGAGGCTTCCAGGCAACCAGACGAGCGCTCATCGGAATACTAATCCTGTCCAACCCCAGATAGGAATTTCACTCATGAATCATATTATAAACAAAATGCTCCCGTTCAAATTGACTATTCTCACCATTGGCAATAACCTCGCTATTACAATGACACCAAATAGAATAAATAATCGCAAGATAACTAATATCAAGCCGCCTACCATACATCAACACCGAAACATGTTGACAGTGAATCTTAAACTAAGAAGAAAAGGGAGCATTGCTTACCAACATATCGGAAAATAGGCCAGCATATCGTTGCCAAATGTCATTTACCTTCGCACAATCCCAAAAAATGTGAGAGATGGTCTCGGTCCCAAACCCACATCGCTTGAATAAGTCCAAAACATCAATTCCTCTCCTTACTCGAAGCTCTTGAGTGTGAACTCTGCCATGCCAAATGAGCCAGCTAAGAGTCCTCACTTTCTCCGGCCCTCGAATCTTCCAGATCCAACTCCAATTATCATCATCGTCAGAGTCCACCCTCGTTAACCATTGAAACCCACTCTTGACGGAATAGCGACCGGTAGTAGAATTATCCCAAATGATCTCGTCTGAAGTCCAAGATTCCACCGGAGGACGGATGGACAGAAACTCGTCTCTGATTTCACTCGGGATAGTCGTACGAAGGTCATGGAGTTTCTAGATGCCCATGTCGTCCAGAATATCACTAACCATCAGGTCCCAGTCATTATCGTCCACCGAAGGAACACGATCAATCAGTCGTCCGTTCCTTAACCAAGGATCGTGCCACAAAGAAACTGAGCGGCCGTCTCCTATTTTGTACCGAAAACCCTCAATAATCTCAGCCCTCGCCTTCAATAGGTCACGCCAAATTGGAGAACAGTTAGACCTGTGAGTCCAGTCCAACACGGTCAAATTGTGGGCATACTTTCCACAAATCAGTCTGATCCATAGTTTCCTTTGGTTTTCATAAGCGCTCCACACGAGCTTACCTAGAAAAGCAATGTTCATAGGTCGACATTGACGAATTCTCAAGCCACCGATAGCCTTCAGTTTAGTAACTATGTCCTAAGAAAGTAAATGCACACCTCTCTTATCATCAGAGGGGCGCCAAATAAAATCACGCAAAATCCGATCAACTGCATTACATGCTCTGTTAGGGAACCAAATGACTTGCATTAAATAACTGGGCATTGCATTTAACGTGGCTTTAGCAAGAGTAACTCTACCGGCCATATTAAGAAGGCTAGCTTTCCAGCTGGACAGCTTTTGACTCATGCGACTAACCAACTGACTAAAATTGTCAACAGATCTCCTGCCTTCTCGCAGGTCAAAACCCAGATATCTACCAATGTTTTCAATTGAATTAATTCCCAGAATCTCCCCAAGTGTTTCACGTTGAGAGCTGGAAACCCTACTCAAAACAGTGAACTTTGATTTATTCACATTAATTTTCAGGCCCGAAGCCGCACTGAATTTCTCAAGGACCGAGTTGAGAACCTAAGCTTGATTAATAGTAGCTTGAGCACACAAAATGACGTCATCGGCAAAGAACAAATGAGATAATTGTGGACCACCACGAGAGCAAGACACAGGAGCCCATTCCCGACTTGCCACCGAAGAATTTACCATAGCACCAAGTTTCTCCATACACAAAACAAAAAGATAAGGTGAGAGAGGATCACCTTGGCGGATATCTCTCTGTGGACGAAATGTAGGAAGACATTCACCATTCCACAAGACAACGAGTGAAGATTTCCGAACACAATTCATGATAAGAGAGATAATGACCATTGGAAAATCGAAATCAGACAACACACGTTCAAGGAAATCCCAGTTAATGCGGTTATACGCTTTTTCGATATCTATTTTAACCATCATTAAGCCCTTTCAGCTTTTTGACCCCTTCATCGTATAAACCAATTCCCTAGCCATTAAAATATTATCAACTGTACTTCGACCCGAGATGAAGCTACTTTGAAAAGGATGCACAATATCCTTAAGAAAAGGACGCAATCTATTCACAATGATTTTCGTGATCGATTTATAGCTAACATTACATAAGCTTATCGGTCGAAATTGTGTAATAGAGACAGCAGAAGGTTCCTTTGGTATTAAAGCAATTAATGTCTCAGCTAGCCGATCATCGATGCTGCCAGTCTTAAAAGCTTGTCGAACCATATTAGTCATCAAATCACCCACCACATCCCAAAATGTTTTGAAGAAAAGTGGTTGAAAACCATCAGGGCCTGGAGCTTTATGATTACCCATGGAAGACAACGCACTCCAAATTTCATCGCTAGTTACCGGCCTTCCCAATCTATTAACAGTAGCCTGTTGAAATTTTAAATGATTCAAGCTAACACCGCTATCCCCACTACCAGTTGAACTCGCAAACAAGTCTTGAAAATAAGTCAAAACCTCATGTTTAACCTGAACAGGGTCGTTATACCACTCCACAGTTGCACGTAATTTTAATTTCTCAATTTTATTGCGCTTCCAACCCACCACCGTGGAGGCATGAAAAAATCTGGTATTATGATCCCCAAAAATAAGTTTCTGTTCCCTACTTTGTTGGAACCATAGGATGTCCCCTTGAGCAAGAGTATGATTATATTCTGAAATGAGCTCCTTTTCCAAAACTCTAAGATTATGCGAATCATAACTTTGCAAACTTCATTGAATCCCATCAATCCGACCTTTAAGTCTTCTCTTTCGATGAAAGATATTCCCAAAGGCATACCGATTGAATGCCCTACAGGCCTCCTGCATAAGCCGTAAAGATTCAGATGGGTGTTTCGCAATATCCCAATTATTTTTGACCACGTCAGAAAACCTATAATCCGTTATCCATGCAGCCTCAAACCTGAAAGGTCGAACACCCCCATACCTCAACGCACCATCCAACTTTACCAGTAGAGGAGAATGGTCAGAGTACACTTGGGGAAGATGTCAAACCACCGCTTCAAGAAAAAACACCCTTCACTCCAAAAAAGCAATGGCGCGATCAAGACGCTCTGCAATTCTAAGAAAGGAATTGTGAACCCAAGTACATTTTTGGCCAACGTATCCCAAATCTATAAGATTACATCGCTGGAGATGTTTATTAAATTTATCTGCTCTACTTTGAGAAAAACGACCACCTTGTTTTTTCGCACGAGAAAGGATATCGTTCATATCGCCAATCAGGGGCGGATCCAGAAATTTTTTTGAGTGGGGGCAAAATTTTAATAAGAATAAAATTTTATTTTTAATGGGGGTAAAATTTTAATGAGAGTAAAATTTTATTTTTTTATAGTGGCGAAACTTAAAATAATATATATTTTTTAAAAAAATCTATTGGAGGCAGTGGGGGCAAGTGCCCCCACTTGCCCCCATTGTAGATCCGCCACTGTCGCCAATGACAAGCCAAGGCTGACAACGGTTTGCAAAAGTATCATGGAGGCCATTCCATAAATGCTCTCGAAGAATACCAGTGGTGCTAGCATATATAGCTGTAAGAATCCAGGACTAGCCACTAGCCATTTCAACAGATCCAGTAATCATTTGAGAGGTGGAACGCAGTTCAGAGAATTTACAAGTACTTGTTTTCTACAAAATTCAAATGCCTCCCGCACAACCAACGAGGTCTCTAAATGAAAAGCCATCAAAACCCATTCATTGCCGACAGAACTTGTGTTGATCAAAAGTTACTTTGGTCTCAACTAACACCACAATATCAACTTTATTAGACTGGACAAATTCCTTAAGATGACGTCGAGCCACTTTATTTCCTGCGCCTCTAATATTCCACATTAAGATATTTAAATTAATAATTAATGTAGTAGATAGAACATGAACATCATTCCGTCAAGTCCATATGGGACTGGCCCCTCACATTTATTTCAATTGGAATTCCTCCATCCACCAATTCGCTATCCGGGACCATTGGAAAGACACCTGTAATGCTAGCACAATGTTCGTCCGTGTCACCCTCTCCCTGCTTTAAATTAGGTGGTCGGTTGGCATGGAAGACAAAGTGAGATCCACTAATGTTCTGTCCTGGGGGAAGAGGGGTATCCTGGGAGGGAGGGGTCTGGACAGTCGGGGAATGAACCGTTGATGTAGAGGCCCGATACCTCAAAGGAGAAGAAGACCCTAGAGAAGCAGCTCTTTCTTGGCCATGGGCCAATTCCGTGTTTGGATTCCGTGTTTGGGCCAACATAAGTTCCCTCCCTGGGTGTTTCTCAGGGACTGAATCACTGACACCATCAAGGGAGGTGTCTGCCTCTTCTGTCGAGAGACTGTGGAATCTATTACTTTTGAAACCAGTACTTGGTGGGCAGGTCACAGCTTTTGGAGTTCTCTTCCTGGTGACAACCATCCATTCGCTATGAATCGAGCTCGAGTCCTAACATGGAACAGCATCAACATCCGATGATAAATTATCAGGTGTAGCTCCAGCGCTCTCCGGAGTCCCCTCTTCTGGTACCTCATAAGTGACACTGGTATGTCTATAAACTCCAGACCGGGAACAAATCGTATACAGAGCCTCATAGACCACTTTATATCTCACCCCCTCTACTTCAATCAAAGGCACAAGAGGTTTAGTTAAATCAATTTCCACACAAATCCGGGCAAACTTTCCCCTATTAGCATGGAATGTATTACCATCAAGTTTTATAGGTTTGCCGATAGACCGAGCAAGAGTTGCCAGAACATTGACATTATAAAATTCCATTGGCAATTCAGGAATATGAATCCAGATGAGGGTCTTTTTCATGCCAGTCGTAGCAGGGTGAAACCTCGGCGACTATTCCCGCACTGTTAAGTAATGATCTTGGATGACCCAAGGGCCTTTAGTAAGGGCAACCCTTCTGTCGTCCTTGTTAGAAAATTTTATCAGAAAGAAATCATTCTGGAGGTCAGCAATCTTAATCTTTCCGGTAGGCTTCCATAACTGATTGATTTTCGAAGATAAAAAGTAGAACCCTACAATTTTACCCAAAACCTTGACAATTAATGAATCTTTCAATGGTTTTTCCAATTCCTCTCGAAATCCTGATTTAAAGGAGAAACAGAGCAATTGCGTATTTTCATCTCGGTACTGAAGACTCATCGTCTGTACTTCGCAGAGATCCGGTAGGTGTTCAATGTCCATGTCTTCCACTATAGGGGTCGATTTATTCCTTCCCCAGATTCCGTTTGAAGAATCAACCAATCTGGTCCCTAAAGTCAGCGGCAGAACGACTCCCCTATCCAGAGGGTCTGGTGGGCGTTGCCGTTTCCCTAACGGCGGATTAGCAGGGCCATGACTAAACCCTAATTTTGCTTGCGAAAACATCGTTCAGAAGCAAGTCAAATTCTCTATAAACTAATTTTTACTGTTCTTTTTCTTACCTAACCGGTTAATTTTTAATCAAGTTGAGTTAAGCTAATTTTGTCATTAAGGAAGGCTCCCAGATAATTAGATTAGTAAGATTCTTAAAATTTAATTTAAATGCAATACTTATATTTTAAAATCGAATCGGATCGATTGACTCAACCAAATTAACCTTGAACCGATTTGATTTTCGATTCGGTTTTTATTATTAACCGTTATAAATGAAAACCGACCGTTTAATTCTAAATTTTGAAGAACTGAAAATACGATTCTTCTTCTTCACAATGGGACACCGACATACTCATAGGGTGAAATCTTCCATAATATGCAAAATGTCATATGAGAGCCTAGCTCAATCCTTACTGTTGGGGCCAAGGCCTGAGGCAACAGACCCAAGTCCATGAGACCAGATATAGCGCGTTCCGAGCCCAACTCATTCCTACCTTTTTTTTAATTAAAAATACAAAAATGACTTCATTTTACTTATAAGAGTCTGTCTCAGGCCAAGCCGGGCCTAGGCAGCCCCAGCCTGAGCCCAAGTCTTGCTCGAAAGCCCAAACTCAGTTGCCTTCTTATGACAACTTGGAATATATTTTAGGTAAATTTTAAATTTTAAAAAGGTAAAACTTATTATAATCATATTCAATTTAAGTTGAATTTAATAAGAAAGAAATTGTACATAATTATACTAATTAAAATTCATATTTAATTGTAATTATAACTATATAATATATAATCTTTATTAAATAGAGTGATTGATAAATATAACGAAATCAAACCTACTTAATTAACCAAAATTGGTCAACAGGCTTTGAGCCATGAAATTATGATGAAAGGCCAGGAGCAAACATTGCACAGCCAAAGAAAAATAACAAAAATGCTTGATATACTCATTCAATTTTAGGAATAAGTTCCACGAGTATGGTCAAAAAAATTATGCTCGGTTCAGGTTGAAACTCGATTAATCTTGTAACTCGTAGTTAAAGTTTGATCAGATATGAGCAACCTGAAGTCTCATTAGTTAGGATTAAATCTTATTATTTTTTAAAATTTCAGATTTTAGATCAAGTCAAACAGATCGGTTCCAAACTTGACCTAAAAAAAAGAACCTCGAATCGGATACCAAATATGTTTAATTTAAATCAAACTTGTTACTTTCGGACTAAATCAGACAGCCAAAATGTCAGACAATACTGAAGCTTCAAGCCAAGAATCGGAATCCAAACGTCAGAATCTGGAATTGAGGGGTGGAAACAAAAATAGAAAAGCTTCAGATGACATGAGAAGTATTAATCGGAACCTTATCCAGAACAAAGTTATAGAAAAGGTCACAAGTACAAGGTTATTTAGATTCGTCAGTGTCAGACTCTGTTGGCTAACTGTCAGACACCCCCTTCTGGTTCTGTCGGTTAGCGTTGATGCTTGAAAGGAAGCTTTTCATTGGAACCAGGGGCCACTTTGGGCTGAAGCTCCAGTCTTCAGTCCAAGGCCCAGAACCGAATCCAAAATCTTTTTTATATATTTTTAATTTAAATCGGTTTTAATATTTTCTGTCATCCTTAATTTAATTCCTATTTTAATCAAAATCAAGAATAAGAAAACAAAATAATTATAGCTGATTGAGTTATTGCTAATTTAATATGGAATAAGCCATAAATTATATAAATTAGGATATGAAATAACTTATAAAATACTTAAATTAAATGAATCAATTAATCAAATTAAGTAATAATTATGATTATATTATTGTTACGTAACTTATAAATTATAAGGGAATTACAATATATAATAATTTATAAACTATATAAGTTAAATCTATCGTAATATTAATTCAACTAACAACACTTAATATAAATTCCATTAAGGCGCGGGTTTGAGGAATCATAATATAAATCAAAAGATTAACTCGACTAATTAGAAGAACCTCACTTCACACTTAAAAGGGTGTAAGTGCGACTTTCCAATAGAGTTGACAATAAACTTAAATCTGACCTAAAATATTGTTATCAAGCTTGAATTTGATCGGAGGTTGAAAGTTAAATTGGCTTAGATCAAATATGATTAAGTATATTTTATTTTAAAAAAATTAAAAATGATATCATTTTTATTAAAAATTTCAAACTTTAAGTTTGGTAACTCGAGCTCGAGTTTGACTTCAAAGTCTTAATTTTTTTTAAAGCTTAAATTTAACTTGAAGTCCAAGCAAATCAAACTCATTGACTTTAGGTTTAATTAGACCAAGCAATTGGAGATGGCATTTAGGCCCGACCTGATCAGTCGTTGAGTAGCTTTTGAGTCAAACTTGAGCTACTAAGCTTAGCTCAGCTTGAGGCTCAATAATTATTATAAAAATGACGTCGTTTTTTATTTTTCATTAAATAAAAATAAAATTTGGTTGAGTCAAGCTGCTTTGCTTGATCAGGTCTCGAGTTAGGTTCAAACCCTAGTAAAAGCTATTGGGCCTAAGTAGGCCCGTTCTAACTTATTGTCATCTTTACGAGCAATCTTTGTTATTTCTACTTTCCATTGTATTGGAGTGTAACTGACTCTTTGTCATCCCCACGAGCAATCCTTATTATTCCTACTTTTCGTTGTAATTGAAGTTTCTTTATTAACTAACTAACAGTTAGTTCTCACATGTGATTGGAGTCGCTAGAACAAAGTCGAGATCTAGACGTGGTCCTATTTCATCGGACCCACTGCAACCAAGTTATGGTTCCTTTGTCCTTTATCAACCAAAACCCGTGGTTTAAAGGAAAGTATATTTCACTTTCTAATATTGCTTCAACGTGTTAAAGTCAATATTCCGCTAAGTTGTTATGTTGGTCCATGCAATATTCTTTTTTGATGTAAAGAATTTGTAATTATTCATAGGGGCAACATCTCTAAAATTCGTAATTATTATTTTTAATTTATATTAACTTAATTTTCTTAGATATATTAGTAATTTAGGTATGTTTAATACATGATTTCAAGTCCAAGCCTATGTGTAGACGAGCTTATATCAGTAGAGCTTTTGTTAGTAGAACATTTTTCTATAGATCTTTTTATGAGAAGAACTTTTTTAAGAAGCTAATTAAATATTTAGTTATTATTTAAAAATGAGCTTTTTTAAAAGAGCTTCATATAGTAGATTGTTTAGTAACATAAAAATAAAAAGTACTTTTAATTTTAACTATATTTTATTTTGTAATAAAAATTATTTATGCATATAAATATTATTTAAAGTATATTAAACAATATGCAAAACACAATATATTAATTATTATATAATTTTAAATCATATGAAACATAAATGAAAATATATCTAACCAAATCTTTTATATGAGATATAACAAACGTAAAATAATATTAAAAATAAATATTAAAACATATAAAAAATCAAATAATATTATGTAATTCTCAAAATAAATAATCAAGTTGAGTAAATAGTTAAATATATAATAAACATGAAGATGAGTTTGTGGGTATTATGATAATTATATTTAAAATAAAGGGCAAAAAAGACTAAAAAATAAGCTTATTAATTGATCTGAAAAATTTACCTAAAAAAATCATTTGAGAAGTTTTTTTAAAAAACTCCAAATTTAAACTTCTTGAGAATTTCTATTTTAACTACAAAAAAAGTTATATTTATTAAAAAATATTTTTTAATTTTATAATCAAATATTTATCTTTTTAAAAAAACCTTTTGCAGTGAAGAAGTAGTACGTGAGTACGGGTTGTGTGCGTGGTTAGGTGTTAGCTTTTGACCTGACGTCAGGAGTTGTTCAATCAGCATAGAAACCTGTGAATAATAGTTTGATCAGTTGTAATCCTGAAACCTTAGTCTCGGTGCCATCAAACTCTAGATCCCACCTCGGACAGTTACGCGACGGACTACGTACGCACCTGCCGTCGTCCTTATCTTCATAAGTCTCAAAACAAATGCTTTAAACGTAAAGCCTACGTTTCAACCACATTTAATCACAATCAATAGCTATCAAAAACCCAACTCTTCAATAAAATTTGCAATTTAAAAGAAGAAATCAGCATCTTTAGCAATAATTAAAAATATCTGACCAATTAGGTCGGTTCAACCGTAAAAGTTTTAAATCGTTTAATTTTTTAGTTTGTTTTATTTTAATAATTTTTATTATTAAAAGTTAATCAATTTATTAATTAATGAGTCAATTTTATAAATTAATAAATTATAATAAATTAAATAATTAATTTTTATTTAATAATCTTTCTGTTGAATTAAACTTTAAATGATTGAAATTTTCGATACTTAAAATATTAATAATAATGGATAAATTCTAAAATTGTATATATTAAATTAAAAATAAAAATACATATTCATTGAGTAAAAAATTTAAAATTGAATAGTAAAATCAATTTAAGTGAATAATAATAAACTTTTAATGGAAAACAAATTTGTTTAATAAATAGAAAAAAAATTAAAATAGCTATACACTTTTTTATATGTTTTATTTTATAATTATGTTAGACTTACACACAGAGATGGAGATTCCTGACTAGGATTTCCTACAACTGAAAACAACAAAAGAATAAAAGTTGCTCTAAGTGTCTGCTTCCTCTGTTCCTGCAGTGCGTGGACTTTAAGCAGCACCTTAATTTAGGACAGAAAGACAGCCTGTGTTCGGCTTCTTTCTGATCGAAGGAACCAACCAACTCACGCGCCAAATCGGTCATATTAGTGTTTCGATATTTTGTGCCTGATTTATTTTATTTTTAATTTTTGCGGGTTATATTTATTGAATAAACGAATGCTTATAAATAAGGATGATATTTGGTGTCTTAAGCTATGCTTGAGCTTGGGCATGTCATTTTTTATTTTTATTTAAACATAAAAAATCAGATTGAATCAAGTTGAGTCAGAGCCAAATTCAGATTCAGATTTAAGGTCGTAGTGAAAGTTGTCAAATAAGATTCTTGAGTTCGTTTCTGTTTATTGTCATCCCTATTTTCCTCGCACGTAGAGATGAGGAGATAGACCATTTTTATTCAACCCGCCTTTATCCATCTAAAATCTATAGGTTTTATTTGAGTTGATAGACTTTTTGATTGAATTTAAGTTCGGGTTGTCAACTTATTTCGACCTAAAACTCGAATAAAAGCATTATTTTGAGTAATATTATATCGTTTTGAAAAATTAAATTAAATTAATTAATCCTAAGTTTGGGATGCCAATTCGGTTTGACCCAAAACTTGAATATAAAATAATACTAAGTCGTTTTGAAATTTCAAAGTAATTTAGTCAATCCAATCAAACTCAAGCTTAACTTGATCTGGGACATATGAAAAACAAAAGCCAACATGAAACCGGGACGTGATCCTCTAGTCCCCCTACTCTGTACCAATCCTGTGCCACTCTATCTCAACCACTCATTTATATGGGTTCCAAAAAAATGGATGGTTGAGATGGAGTGGCACAGGGTTGGTATAGGGTAGAGGACCAGAGGATTTGAAGGGCGTGAAACCTACTCACACGCAATAGCTGACTTCTAGAATGAAGGCCACCGCCCACTTTGTTGTTAACGTAGCTGACGACCATTTGGTTCTTTTTTTTTTTTTGTAAATTTTTAGTTTTTGTTTTTTAAAATAAAAATAAAAATATATTTGATTATTAATATTAATATAATTATATTTTTATCACTGATAATAATCACATATTATATAAAACTTAACAATAAATTATTTTTAATTAAATAAAGTTATTTAATCTTTTATATAATATTTATTAACAAATTATTAATAAAATTATGTTATTTTAATAAATTAAATAATTTAAAATCAAAATTATATTTATAAGTTAATATTTATTTGCAATATATTATAATTATTAAATCAAACTTTATTTGAATATTTATATTTATATTTTAAATTTAATTATATTTATTAATAATTATAAAAATTTTAATTATAAAATTAAAATATTAATAATTTTATTGATAATTAATTTTAATTTATTAAATAATATAATTTTGAATTCAATTATTCATAATTTTTATTAAAATTTAAAATTTAAATAATATATATTTAAATGATAGTAAATCAGATTATGGAAAAAAAACATAAACAAGAAACAAAAATTACCTTTTATAATTTTCATAAATTTTAAAAATTGAAAGAAAAAAACATAAACTAAAAATTCAAATAAATATGTTTTTATACTAAATTTGAAAAAAATAAAAAATAGAAATAGAAACAAACAGTCCCTAAATAATTTCCTGTTTGATTTTAGTGTTAATTACAAATTTCTAATAGTTTTATTTAATATTTTTTTGTTTTTAATATAAATTAAGAATTAGTTGATAAAAATGCATATTTTCTCTTTAAAAAATTACCTATTCGATGCGATGGCGCATTAGATATTTACCTAAACTAGTATGACCTTGGGTGGATCTCTAACGAGAAAAGTAAAAATTTAAACTACTTTCACTCGATTGTTATTGTTGGTGTTGTTTATTTGTTATTATTATAAACAAGAAATAATGAACAATATCTGCCCACCCTATTAGTAGATATGAGATAGATAACTATTTGTTGTAGTAACTCAAAAGTTGTTGACTTGTTCTTTGATAATAATGACTCATGCCTTTATAACTTCATCTAACTATTCCCTTATATGCTTGTTTTTATAGGTTATGTACTTGAATTATATCATATGCTTAATTCCAATACATTTGTTTTTTACTAGAGATGGTAAAATAAATCCGACCTGACCTGAACTAGCTAAGCTGATTAAGAAATATATGTTATTCTAATCAGATTGATAAGAGTTAGGTGATTTAAATATGTTCTTTTGTCACAGAGTTATACAATATTTGACTTTACGTCTTTTAATATTTGATTTTGAGGTTTAATCTAAAAATTAGTCATACTAATATCCAATAAACCGAAGATTACCTAATCTCCAACGTATCTTAATCAATTGATAGAGGTAGGAAGCTTGTGTGTTAAAATCAAACTCTACCCTTTTATAGGTAAAAGATATTCTTCTATATCCATCAAGTAGAAAGAAGATTGTGTCATTATACTAAGAATCATACACAATTTCAGGAAGCCCTATGTAACTTCCTATTTTATACCAATTTTGTTGATTACGGAAAGCTTGTCGATATTTTAAAAATTAAACCGTTTCAGTCGGCCTAGGAATGAAAACTTTTAACCGATTAACTGTTTAATTTAGTTTTCAACTATTCAATTTAATTTAGTTTAATAATCTTTATTATTAAAGATCGATAAGATAATTAATTAATTAATCATTTTTTGAAAACTAATCAGTTTGTCAAAAATAAAATAAATTGATTAATTTTTATTTAACAATTTCTCTTTGATTAAAATTTAAATTTTTTGTCATGTAAGAATGATCTTTTTCAATTATTTTTCAAATTCTTCAATTTTATTCAATCTTTAACTGTTTTATAATAATCTAATATCGGTTGAACCTCTTAAATTTTAAAACTCTTGTCTTACAAGTTTAACATCCGGTCCAATTTTGAAAACATTGTTTGTTACTGCAATTTTGTTTTATGATTGTCTTGAATTGTTTTGCTTCTTGGTGGGAATATTCACATTAAATCCTCTGTTTCAGTTACTCTGTTTCAATTATATTCTATTAAATTTCATCTATACATTTATGTGGGGTCCATATAAATATATGGATGAGATTTAATGGAATATGATAGAAATACTATAACAGAAACATGAGATCTGATTTCGGGAATATTTTTAATAATGAACAAATCAAGCCATATATAAAAAATTTACACTAAAATGAGAAAATCAAAATAGTAATTAGTAAGTAACAAGAGCTTAAAATAGGTAAAAGAGTAGACAATCCCAAACTCCCGAATAGCTACACAAACAACTAACAAGGTCGTCTTAATTCAGACAAACCTGTGAAAGATCCTTACGCGTTTAACTACTTCACGAGAACAGCGCGTAGGCGCGTGTGATAAACTTAACCCCCATTGACCAACTCCCCTATAACACACTCAAAACTCAATGCCTTGAAAAGTTCACTCGTCACCCTCAAGTTTACTCCCCCAGTCGTCTCTTCCCTATAAACACTGAATTCTGTCTCTTTCTCGTATAATTTGGATCTCTCTCATCGATTTCAATGGCGGTTTCGCTCTCTAATATCTCCTCGAAGACCAAAAATACCAGTCTTTACAAGGTCACACTCGTTACAATTCTCTGCGCAGTCTTTTACTTGGTTGGCTTTTATCAGAACTTTCGTGGCAATGTTCCCACCGCCGCCTCCACCGCCAATACCATTTCCTGCCGGCAACAAATCCGCAACACAACCACCCTCGACTTCGCTGCACATCATTATGACCCAGACCCTCCATCCAGGGCGGCGCGTGCCATCAACCTACCACCATGCGACCCCAAGTTCATCGAGTATACCCCGTGCGAGGACGTCCAAAGGTCCCTCAAATTCGACAGAGACAGGTTGATATACCGAGAGAGACACTGCCCTGGAACAAACGAGCTCCTGAAGTGTCGTATCCCGGCTCCGTTCGGTTACAAGACGCCGTTCCGGTGGCCGGAGAGCAGGGAATTCGCCTGGTTCGCCAACGTGCCGCATAAGGAGTTGACGGTCGAGAAAAAAAACCAGAATTGGGTCCGGTTCGAGGGTGATCGGTTCCGGTTTCCCGGAGGTGGCACCATGTTTCCTCGTGGAGCTGATGCGTACATTGACGATATCGGAAAACTGATCAATCTCAAAGACGGGTCTATAAGGACCGCCATCGATACTGGCTGTGGGGTACGTAGAGCTTTCTCTCCATGTTTGCTCCTAACTTTCCATTTTTAGAAGCTCCGGACCGTCCGGTTGAACCAGATGGTCATGTAACGCTTAAGATAGGGTGGTTTTAGGTTTCTATTTAATTAATATAAGATTTGGTTTATATTAAGAAATTAATTATGGCATTAGTATATTTGATTTTCAGGTCCTACCCTTTTGTTGTTATATGAAATTAAGTCCATTAAAACTTAACAATAGAAACAAGATCAAAGATTTGAACATTTTTAAACAACAACAATATCTAGTAAAGGTCTCACCGAAACGTACAATCTTGAGGAGTTTAGTAATACGTAGTCTTATTTCTACTAAGTAGAAATGTTGCTCCCGATTTAAACATTTTTAAATTGTAATTATAAATTTGGTTAAAAGTAGGTTAAATTGGGTATTTCTGATATTGAAAATTGCAATAAATGGGAAGAGCATTAAATTTTGAGAGCTAAATAGGAAAATTTGGCAGTATTTTTCTGAGATGTGTGAACCCTTTATTTGGGGTTAAGTAAACTGATCATGTGGGTAGGTTGCCTACTGTTAGAAAAAATTGAAAGCTACAAGTTATGGAACTTTTGACAAATAGGCATAGTAATTATTAGATTATATTGTAGAACTCATAGTTCACCTTTATTTTTATAGGACTATTGATTTTGAAATTACTTAATTATTTATTATTGTATTTAAATACCATTATTATGATTTTGTTTTTATGGTTATTATGATTAATATGTCTAAATTATATATTTAATAATAATAATAACCAATAACAATAAAAAATCAATAATATAATTAGGTTTATTAAAATAATATTTTTAAAACTTTAAATTTACAGTCAATTTTGTATTATTTAGTTTTGGATTTTATTAGAATACCAAATTTTAAAAACTAAAATTTAAATTTTAGTTTTAAAAATTTGTTAATCAGAGTTAAAATTTAAGTTAATATGTCTTAATCACCTCTTTAATACCCTTCAAGTGTAGTCAAATACCTAATGACTAAGATTAGCTAAATCAACATTAAGATAATAGTTATAGTTGAAACCCACAACTTCATCTTAATGAGTACTTTTTTTGCTAATTCCACTATCTAGGTCAACTTTCTTTTAATAATATAATTAATTATATTTCAAAGATAATAAATTAAATTGTACTGAATTCTAAATTTTTTTAATTACGTGCTAAAATTTAAAAAATTTTAATTTAATAATTAACTTTTAAAAGTTAAATTAAATTAAATTAAAAGTTTATTTTCTTCAATTTTTAACCGTATTAGAATGAATAACTTTTTAATTTAATTTGTACGAATTTTGAATGATTAATTGTTAAATTAAAATTTTTTAAAATTTGGTATTAAATTAAAAAAATTTAAAAATAGATATTTTAAATCTGTTATTTCTAATAATATTATTTAAAAATTTACTTATTAAATAATAACTTCTTTTTTAATTTTTTAAAGGTGGCTAGTTGGGGTGCTTACCTTCTGTCGAGGAACGTTTTGGCGGTGTCGTTTGCTCCAAGAGACACTCATGAAGCTCAAGTACAGTTTGCTCTTGAACGTGGAGTTCCTGCACTCATTGGAGTTATTGCATCGATTAGGCTACCTTACCCTTCAAGATCCTTTGATATGGCACATTGCTCTCGTTGTCTCATTCCTTGGGGCCAATATGGTAGGTCAAGTCCTTCCCTTTTTTTATAGTTTTTCTCATTGACAATGAGTCAGGTAGGTCTGGATTTCTTAAATCTCAAACGTGAACATAAGAAAAAAATTTGAGTATGAGTTTAAATTCGTGTTTGATCAATGATTGAACTCAATTTGAACATTGTTTTGGTTAATAATGTGGAGGATTGTTCTTGCAGATGGACAATACTTGATTGAAGTTGATAGAATTCTACGTCCTGGAGGGTATTGGATACTGTCAGGGCCACCAATAAACTGGCAAAACCACTGGAAAGGTTGGGATAGGTCAAAAGAAGATCTTAATTCAGAGCAAACTTCAATCGAAAACGTAGCCAAAAGCCTCTGTTGGAAGAAACTGATTCAGAAGGGTGACATTGCAATTTGGCAGAAACCTACCAACCACATTCACTGCAAAGTAGTCAGGAGAGTTTACAAGCGACCTGCTTTCTGCGACGGCTCACAGGACCCTGACACTGCATGGTATTTTCCAATTCACAACTTGAATGGTATCTGTCAATGTTTACTGTTTCCATATTCTTTAAGATGATTCCAAAACCAATCTGATGATAAAGACAATGGCCTATATTCATCTTGCTTTCTTCCTGATGAAGCCTGAATCTATTGGTTACCTGTCCCAACCACCAAATTTCTTATAAAGTTGGAACCTTTTTCCTATTCTTTATTCAGTTCCTGAGGCAAGTAGACTTTCCCATGTGCCAAACACTATTTCTAGGTACACCAAATTGGAGACTTGCTTAACACCACTACCTGAAGTATCAAACATAAAGGAAATAGCAGGTGGGAAGCTGGAGAAATGGCCTCGGAGATTGACTGCAATTCCTCCCAGAATAAGTAGTGGAAGTCTTGAAGGTGTTACAGCAGAAACTTTCCGGGAAAATACTGAGTTGTGGAAGAGAAGAGTAGCATATTACAAGACAATAGATTATCAGTTGGCAGAACATGGACGATACAGGAACTTGCTTGATATGAATGCGTATCTGGGAAGCTTTGCAGCTGCTCTCGTCAATGACCCCATGTGGGTTATGAATACTGTACCTGTTGACCTAAAGATCAATACTTTAGGAGCTATCTACGAACGTGGGTTGATTGGAACATATCAGAACTGGTAAGCTTAAACCTGAAGCCTCCCAAACTCAAGTTTATTTAAAAAATTTGAAATTGATTTAAAGATTAATCGACTTCGAATAATAGGTTTGTGCAAATCTCAAATTTTCGAGTCCAATCACGCACACAGACACACACTATTCCCACTAGTTTCTGATAGAGATTAACTTTGTAAAAAGCAGCAGGTAAACCACCATCCTGTAGGTTTCTACAGTATCTGGTACCAACATTTAAGAAATGTTTCTTTCTTACAGGACACCATGATCCAACCTTATTCCTCATGTTACAGGATAAATATTTTATTTGTCCCGGTCTGCCTGGTAAGGATTGATGATATTAAACTAATGGTTTTTTTCATGTTCAGGTGTGAAGCAATGTCAACTTACCCAAGAACTTATGACTTCATTCATGCTGATTCAATCTTCAGCCTTTATCAGGACAGGTACCATTCACGAATTTGTTTATTGTGTCATTGACTAGAACGAACATGCAGAGGCTCCTGTCAACTTTCCTGACAAGCTTTCTTGCAGATGCGAAATGGAAGATATTCTTCTGGAGATGGATAGGATCCTGAGACCAGAAGGAAGTGTCATTATCAGAGATGATGTTGATATGATCCTGAAGGTGAAGAATATTGTGGATTCCATGCAATGGGATGCTAGAATTGTGGATCATGAAAGGAGTCCTCATGAGAGGGAGAAGATTCTTCATGCAGTTAAGCAATATTGGACAGCACCAGAATCCTGACAAGAAGAAACTCAAAAGAAGATCTTCATAAACATAATGTTTTCTTTTCTCTGCTCTGTTCAATTTTTCCATCAAAAACCATTTTTATTTTTTAACAATCATCATTTTTTATTGGATGCCAAGTGGTATACAATTTTCATTCCTCAATGAACACCTTTAATTGTTCACGTGATTTAAGAAATTTTATTTTTATTATTTTTTTCAATATTTTTAAATTTCAATTAAAAAATAACAATGGGTTATACACTAATTAACTAAATGTCACTAATATAATAATTTAATTTATCTTTTACATCTAACTCAAATCAATTAAACATTTAAAATAAATTAAATATTTAAAATAAATTATTAATATAAATTAAATTAAATTGATTTAATTTGAGTTTATCCTTATTTTTTTTGGGTTACAACAAGAAACCTACGTCAAGAACTTAAAATTAAATTAACGCTCTGGGGTATATAACGCCTAAAGCATCTCTGCGGATAAACTCCTGGACTCCAAAAGGGGGTGCATGAAGGAAATAAAGGCCTGGGTTGTAAACTCCAGTGAGGCGAGCTAGTCTGTCCACGCACTGGTTGTCTTCTCTGAAAACGTGCTGGATCTGCACCGTCCACTCCCTGTGTAATAGCTGTTGAATACCTATCACCAAAACAACAACCTCGGTCAGTCCCACAAGAGGAGTAGAAAGAATATTAATAACCTCGAGGGAGTCGACTTCGACTACAATTTGGCGATAACCCAACGCCCAGGCCAGAGTGAGACCCGAGTGTACCCCCCATAACTCCGCTGCTAAAGGCGAACCCCTATCAATGGTTTGGTGGAAACCTCCTTGCCACGCCCCAGTCCAATCCCCAATCAGACCCCTAGAGGAAACCATCTGAGTTGTGAGGTTCATAGCTCCATCAGAATTGACTTTCACCCAGCCCGTCTCCGGCTTCTGCCAACCCACAAAAGTACCCACTAGAAGACTTTGTGCTGGAAAAATGTAATTCTCCATCATCCTGGCTCGGGCAATCCATCTCACGTAATCCATGATAACTCGGTGATCTTCTTCCGGCCAAGCGAAGGCCGGCTCGAAAATGTTCCTGTTCTGCCATTACTAGAGGAACTAGCAAGCGACTCCAAAGACCGTGGCCCACGTTTCCTGCTTCACCTGAGCATGCTTGGTGAGGTTACTTGACAACCAAGAGTCCACCTCCTGCTGGAAAAAACCCCCATCCACCACCGTTGGAGGGAACTTGCGTTAGATCGCTTGAACACGGGGGCAGTCCCAAACCATGTGGGTCGTGGTCTCTTCTTGTTCACAGGATTGGCAGCTATTATCAAGGGCAAGATGGCGTGTCACGCGCTGTTGATTTGTCAGGAGCTTATGGTGAGCCACCAGCCAAAGAAACGAACGAATGCATTGCGGATCCGCCCATTTCCAGATAGTTGCCCACAGGTTGTGCCAGTTGTCCGGGGGAAGTTCCTCGATAAGCTCATATGCAGATGTCACAGTGAACCCCCCGTGGGGGGTCGGGCCCCACTGCAGGCTATCGTTTCCCATCCTCTCGACAATAGAGCTAAAGCTCGCAAGCTTCATGCAAACCGTGGGCGGAAGGTACTGTCGGAACTCCAGCCAGTTCCACTCGCCTCCTTCATGAGTGAGATTCGCGACAGTAGCCAATCTGAGGGTATCCGGGACCGGAGAGGAAGCCAAGTGAATAAGAGAGTCCCACCCGTCCAGCCAGTTATCCATCCAAAATAACACCCGCCTCCCGTTTTCCAGAGTCCAGTGAGTTTATCCTTAATTACAAGTTAACCATAGTTAGTACCTAAGTTTCAAGTCAATGTAAAATTATTAGATTAAATTAAGCTTAATTAAATTTTATATCAAATTCAAATTTAAGAATCGCTTCGAGATTCGAGTAATTAAAAGTTAAATTTAAATAAAATTTTAAAGAAATTTCTCTAAAATGACGACAATTAAAAAATTAAAACAAATGTTTTAAGAATTGGTCCAAAAGTTAAACTAGTAAAAATAAGAAGTTTAAAGTTTAAAAGGTTCAGTCAGTATTAGATTATCATAAAACTGGTTGAAGATTAAATAAAATTGAAAATTTTAAAATATGACCGCAAAAAATTGTAATTTAATTAAAAAAACTGTCAAATAAAAATTAATTGGTCTATTTTATTCTATAAAAAATTGATTAGTTTACAAAAAAACTAGTTTATCACTTAATAAGTTGATTGATTTTTTTAATGACATAAATTGATTGATTCTTAATAACAATAATTATTAAATTAAATCAAACTGCAAAATAAAAAATCGACTTAAAAATTTAATCGATCCAAAATTTTTACTATTAAACTGGTTAGATTAATTTAATTTTTTTTAATCTTATTCGAACCAAAACTCAAACCATATCACTCAAACCTAAAAAGGGCAAAAATGAGCAAGGAGGGTCATCCAACCTATTTACCTATCTCTGTGCTGTATTAAGATACTAACCCAACTCGACCCATTACCAACACTAATTTAAACAGCTCGGTTTGTCATCAAACAATAAAATTGCATCATTAGGCATTTCATACAACCTAAAGTTAAGAACTCCACAATTCATGCAATCCTAGTCTAATTTTTTGACCACGAAGGCATTTCAAGAGTCTTCATAATACTAACTGCTTGATTTCAGGTTTTGAACAGAATGTAACTCCCATGTTGTCGCCTTGCAGAAAGGTAAAAATGGTGAGAGCTCATTTCACAGAGTATAATGATACTTGGAAAATCACATAATCCAACTAGAGGCAAAATCATGGTAGATAGGTTTTGAATAGTCACATTCAATCTTACAACTCTTGTTTCTCCTTAGTCATTGCACCAGCTTCAATTACTTCGAACTAACCACAAGTGTGAAAAGCATTACCATACAGAGTTAAATCAACTCCAGAAACAAAAGTTCCTGCCTGTTGGTTAGTCCAAGTTCATTCAAACTAAATGAGCTGTCGTCAATTCCGAAAGTACATCTAGGATATGACCTCACCTGCTCAACAACAACACAAAACAACGAGATTCAGTGCATCACATTCATGGTACAACAGTGCACTAATTGAGAAGTATAATCACCATTCATCATAAGAGGATAGGTACTTAAGCATTGCGTTTGTAAACACCATACTTGGCAATCAGCAAAGTACTGAATTTTTAGGTAATCACTTACAACATTGTAAGTTCCAGGCCTGACAGTTCTCTGAAGATCAATGAAGTCAAAAAGAAGCTACAAAATAAAGCAACAAAGATCAGACAAGTCTAAACTAAAACAAGTAGCTTCAAAACATTTTTCAACCAATTACCTGAAGCTTGTCAGACTTTACAAAGCGTCGACCACGGCGGCTGCCATCTGGGAAACGAACAAGCAGAGTTACTGCGTTTTCATCCTGTAATGGTGGTTCCACAGGCAAGGAAGCTGCTTTTACAGCC
>JAOTAX010000009.1:25924716-25958512 GCA_025629825.1 Erythroxylum guanchezii | reverse complement strand
GAGTTTAGATTTATTATTGTCAAAACATGAACGAACCCAAGTTCAAGTTAAGCATTTAAGTAACATTGCTTTGGTATGTGGTTGGAATTTGGTTTATTAGAATTAACCAAAGCATGAACTCTTATTTAACTTTCTCTGATTAACAATTAAGGTATTGTTCGGTTTTTGCTTTTATTTTTTATCGTAGTTTTTAGTTATTATTTTTGTTTTCAGTTTATGTATTTTTCATTTAAAAAAATTTGTTTGGTTGGTAATGTCAATATAGTTATAGAATTACATTGATAATAATTATATATGAGATAAAACTTAAAGATAATTATTTGTAATTAAATAAATAAATTTCTTATATAATATTTACTAATAAATTATTTTATTTTATTAAAATAAATAATTTAAAAATTAAACTTTATACTTATAAATTAATATTGATTTTAAATGTATTTTAATTATTAAATCAAATTTTATTTGAAATTTATATATTTTGAAGATATATTAAATTTAAATATGTTTATTAGTAATTTATAATTTAATTTAATTAATAATTAAATAAAAGTATGAATAATTAATTTTAATTAATTAAATATATAATATTAAATTAAATTATTCATAACTCTTATTAAAATTTAATATATTAAATAATTAAATAATATATTTAGTTGATAATAGATCAGATTATGGAAAAAAACAAAAACCACTTTTATGATTTTCTAAATTTTGAAAATTGAACCAAAAACAAAAAAACAAAAGGTTAAACAAATAAATCTTTTACTAAATTTGTAAACAAAAACAAAAAATAAAAATAAAAATAAACATGCCCTAGACAAAGAAAATATTGAATTGAAAAAAGTTTTTCCTACATTCAAAATATAATTTTTGTGTTTTTTATTTGTTTAAAAATAATTTAATTATTTAAATTTTAAGAAATACTTAATTTACATTAAGGGTATAATTTTTTGGGACTTTTTAAAATTATTTTATTATTTAAAATTTTTAAAGAAATACTTAACAAAAAATATTTAAGTTCATTAGTTATTTTAATAGAAATATCTATAAAATTAATTCAAAATAGTTAATTACTTTTGTCAGAATAAATAATTTTAAATTTCAATATTACAAGTGTTTCTTATTTAGTTTAAAAATACCCAAGTTTATCATTTTATTGTTTAAATATTAAATTATTTTAGCATGATTAGTAATTAATAATTAATAAATTAATAATTATCTAATAATCGCTATAAAAATGATTGATTTGATTTAAGTTATATTTTAATATTTTATAATATTAAATACTTTAAAATAATTTAATTCATGTAAGTTATTTAAAAATAATCTGTTTAAAGAATAAAGGTCGCATATTATCGAATCTTTCCGATTTTACATTGGGCAGGATTTACAATCTCTTTTAAGAGTAAGGTTGCATATTATCGACCTTTTCTGTCTCACGTTAGCAATGTTAAGCAACCGTTTTATCACAATAGCTTAAAATATTGTGTGAGGTTAACTTAATTGATTTTATATATTTATTAATACGCCCCCTTAAATAAAAGTCTTTTAAACTTAAAATTTACACAGGCTCACTCTATCTTGTACTAAATAATAGATGAATAGTAAGATTTAAATTTATAACCGGTTAATTACAAAAGCTCTAATACTATGTTAAATAATCATTTAATTGGTTTTATATATTTATCCGCATTAAACGTTATTTTTAAAAGCCTTCGTTTTACGACAGCTGTCTCCTACATTCCCTTACACATCCGTCACGGACGGGTAACACACTCACTCGGAAGAGTCCAACTCACTCAGAACTCGGCGTAGTACTTACTTCAATCCGCATCTCTCTCTGGTGGCGAGAAACTCCAAGCTTCAATTTCGAACAATCCGATATCTTCAAACCTCTACCCTCCCAAGGTCACTCTTCACCTTAAATCCAATCAGAAAAGAAAAACAAGTGAAAAAACAGAGCATAACTTCACTTTTACTCTTTGATCCTTGCCAGCTATCGAAATGAGAAGTTGCTAAGATCTACATAACTGGGTCTTCACCAAGAAAGGAGGTGAAAATCGAGAAACGATGGGACACCAGAATCTGCCAGCATCGAATCGCAACCCAAGGCAGTGGAAGCTTTTGGACCTTGTGTCTGCTACTTTCTTCGGACTGGTGATTCTCTTCTTCCTTCTGGTCTTCACTCCGCTCGGCGACTCTCTCGCGGCCTCCGGTCGCCAAACGCTGCTTCTCTCGACGTTGGATCCACGGCAGCGACAAAGCTTGGTCGAGCTGATCGAGGCTGGGCGTCATCCGCAGCCAATCGAAGCATGTGGTGCTGATTCTGTCGATCACATGCCGTGTGAAGATCCCAGACGCAACAGTCAGCTTAGCAGGGAAATGAATTTCTACAGAGAACGTCACTGTCCGTTACCCGACGAAACCCCTCTTTGCTTGATCCCTCCGCCCAATGGATATAGAATTCCTGTTCATTGGCCCGAAAGTTTGCATAAGGTCTGTTCTTTTTCTGTACTTGGAACTGGGTTTTTTTTATGTATGTCGAAAATTGAGAGGGAACTGTAGGCAAGGAATTTCTTTATTGATTTTTAACCATGATTAGCCTAGAACCTTAACTTGTATGAAACTTCTGTATTTTGTCTGAGGATTAGGTTTCGTCCCCGAGTCTGCAGCTTTTAGTTTGATCGCTGATTAGGTAGCCTGCTTCATTGTAGGTCTTTTGTTGAAATAAATTGCAAACTTAACTCTTAAGAGCACCTCCTCTTCCCCATCTTATGCATAGCTTCATCGACTAGGTCTGTCCTGTAGGATCCCATTTCAGTGTGCCAGTAATTGATTGGTGGTGTTAGATTAAATATATGAACAGTTAAAGGGATGCGTATATCCCCCAATCGAATGAAATCTATTGTACACGTTCATTTATACACGCATGCTTATGTTTAATGTCGTTAATATGCAGATTTGGCATTCAAACATGCCATATAACAAGATTGCAGACAGGAAAGGACATCAGGGATGGATGAAAGAGGATGGAGATTACTTTATATTCCCTGGTGGTGGAACAATGTTTCCTGATGGAGCCGTACCATACATTCAAAAACTTGGACAGTATATTCCTATTAGTGGTGGAGTCATAAGGACTGCACTTGATATGGGATGTGGGGTAGGACTGGCTTTTATACATCATATTTGAGCTTTTAAATCCTGTTAGATGTGTGAAGTTCTTTAAGTTTAATCATCTTGCAGGTTGCTAGTTGGGGAGGGTATATGCTAAAAGAAGGGATTTTAACTGTCTCTTTTGCACCAAGAGATTCTCACAAATCACAAATACAATTTGCTTTGGAAAGGGGAATTCCAGCATTTGTTGCCATGCTTGGCACTCGCAGATTGCCATTTCCTGCATTCTCTTTCGACTTAGTGCACTGTTCCCGCTGTCTGATTCCTTTTACTGCATATAGTTAGTTCTCTGACCTGTTATCATTGTATTTGTACGCTCCTGCTTCTGCTACTAGCTCTTACCAAGGAAGGAATTTGGATTTTGCAGATGCAACTTATTTCATTGAAGTGGATAGACTACTTCGTCCAGGAGGATACTTGGTCATATCTGGTCCACCTGTACAGTGGGCTAAACAGGACAAAGAATGGGCAGATCTTCAAGGTGTTGCAAGAGCATTATGTTATGAGCTGATTGCTGTGGATGGAAATACCGTCGTCTGGAAAAAACCCACTGGCGATTCATGCCTGCCTAACCAAAACGAATTCGGGCTTGCTTTGTGTGGCAAATCAGATGACCCGAGTCAGGCATGGTAATTCTTAGAGATGGATCCTCAATTTGTGTAAACTTTTTGTAGAAACTTTGAAATACAAATTTTATTTTTCTCTTGTTTCAACTGCTCTGACATTAATTGCATTTGCTTTAGGTGCATAATTGGTAAATGCTTACAAAACTTTAGTAGAATTAGGTGAACATGTTTCAACGGTGAATATTTTGTTTTTTTGTCTTACCCTTGGCTGTTGGGTGATGATTATTAGATGCTTTGCAGTCAGGGAAAAAGCATGAGTCTTTAAGCTAAGTTAGTTGTGTTGCAGGTACTACCAGTTAAAGAAATGTGTGACTACAGCATCTTCCGTCAAAGGAGAGTATGCTGTTAGTTCAATTCCAAAGTGGCCACTTAGGCTAAACAAAGCTCCTTCGAGAGCGACACTCATAAAAAATGGAATTGATTTGTTTGAAGCTGACACAAGACGTTGGGCAAGGCGAGTGGCTTACTATAAGAACAATTTGAATGTGAAGCTCGGAACTTCAGCCATACACAATGTCATGGATATGAATGCATTTTTTGGCGGTTTTGCTGCAGCAATTATCTCTGAACCCGTGTGGGTGATGAATGTAGTTCCTGCTCAAAAGTTAGCCACTCTAGATGTTATTTACGACCGTGGCCTAATTGGAGTCTACCATGATTGGTAAGTTATTTCATTCGTAATCAGGAATGATTACAAACTGGAACTTATTGTTTGTACCTTTTGTCACTGTACTTTCATATATAACTTCACAAATCCATCTGAACGTGTATGGATTCCTTCCTGAAGCTGAAGGCGGAGGGATTCTCCCCTCAATCCCCCTTACAAGTACTAATCGTTCCTACACGCGTTACTCCCTTTTTCTTGTTATTCCTGGCTTGTGATATTTCTGTAGGACCTTTGTGGTATAATCACTTCATAGAGATACTTTATTGTGACGTGTGATTGAACTGGTGTTCGTAGGTGTGAGCCTTTCTCAACATATCCACGGACATACGATCTGATCCATGTAACCGGGATTGAATCGCTGATCAAAGGTCCCGGTGGCAGCAGGAACAGGTACTTGCTACAATTTTCTGGAGTTTAATTTTCTCATTGATGATATTAGGAGTAATGTTTTTGACTCTACAAACTATTATTACTCTTCACCATTTTTTTAATTAAATGATAATATTGCCTTTTATATTGGTTGTTGTATTTATTCTAACATTATTGCTACTGGTTGGAACTTAGCATCTGAAAAATTTTCTCTTAAACTTTTTCTCGGACGAAAGATTTTTTCCGATGAAGAAGCTAATCAAGTTGCATATTCTGAATCTGGTTTCTTTTCTGCTAAAGTGTCATGACAACCATTAGAAGGTTTTTCCTGTGGGGTGTTGAATGATTACCAGGTCCCTGATATTATCTTGCAGATGTAACCTAGTGGATTTAGTAGTTGAGATGGATCGAATATTACGTCCGGAAGGAACAGTCGTGATCCGTGATTCTCCGGAAGTCATTGACAAAGTGAGTCGTATAGCTCATGCTGTACGGTGGAAGCCCAGCTTACATGATAAAGAACCTGAATCTCTTGGCAGAGAAAAGATTCTGGTTGCAACAAAAACCTTCTGGAGGCCATCTTCTGCATCATCTCACTGACATACCCAACTTCTCTTTTGTAATGTACATTTTTCTACCTTTCTATTTTCCTGCCATCTTCATGCATAAAATGGGTGCAGATTCGTTCTTGTCTCTCTAGTTATATTTGTAAGTGATGTAAAGACATCCTACCTTTTAGACAAAAGTATAAGTTTAGAATACACAAATTCGGAGTCTCCTTAAAACAACATCAACAACAACAACATGTGTAGTACAAGTTTTACTAATACGTAGAATCTGAAAAGGGCTACGCAGCTTTATCTTTAATTGTAGAAATGTTTCCGGTAGATTTGCATGAAAAAAGAATATATATATATATATATATGTGCATGTATATATTAAAATGATAAAATAGAATAAAATTAAAAAATAAAATAAGTAAATAAATACATAAAAACAAATTAATTAATTAATTAAGAATAATATTTTTAAAAATATATAAAAACGATAAAGATTTCTTTACGTTAGATTATTTATATGTATTTTATTATATTAAAATTTTTATTGAGAGTCATGCCGTAAGTTTTAGCAGTAGCAGTTAGGCTTGCGCTTGGTCTAAACTCTAAAGTGAATAGATTAAGATTGGTTTGACCTGAGCCGGGTCTAAAGTGAATAGACCGACATTGGTTTGACGTAGGATTTTGGCGAGAGTCTTGAGTGTGAAGCTTGACCTGATCGGTCTGACGTCTTGTTCAAAATAATAGGGTTCTGAATGATCTACTTGAGTTTGAGTTTGAGTTCAAACTCGGACTGCAAGTTCATGGGGTCGGGTTGACCACGGGTTTGACTTATTGCTCTACTTAGCCGCGTGCAGCGGTAATCTTTAAGGGTAGGAGCGTGAGGCGCCGAAAAAACACCAGAGCTGAGGAGAGCTTTCACATGTACAAGTCAATATGCTCACACTTCCTCTCTCTCCTGCCTGTTCCCATCCCACGGGACAATGGTGTAAAAATGTTGTAAAAGCTTAAAGTGGACCCCTACCTTTTTTTAAGAATAATGTCAAAATATTAAACAAAATTGATAATGAAAAATAGAAGATATAAGAGAAAACTTTCCAAAATTGTAAATCTTAATAATAACCACTTAACCAGTTATCAAGTTATTTAATAGAAATTATCAATGTTTTAAAAACTATATCGAAAGTTAAACTAATAAGATAAAGTTTTAAGATTTGAAAGGTTCAACCGATATTAGACTGTCATAAAATTGATTTAAAATTCAATAAAATTAAAGAATTTAAAAATTTATTGTAAAATTTATCCTTATTTATCAAAAAATCAAAGATTAATTAAGAAAATAATACTGTTAAATACAAATTAATTAGTTTATTTTAGTTTATAAAAGCTTATTAGTTTACGAAAACTAGCCAATTAATTAATAAATTGATTGGAAGTTTATAAAAGCTTATTAGTTTACGAAAATTAGCTGATTAATTAATAAATTGATTGGTTTTTAACAACAATAAATCGAATCGGAAAGCTAAAAATGAAAAGTTGGTCGGTTCAAGATTTTTATTTTTAAACAGAACAAACGGTTCGATTTTTAAAACATTGGGAATTATCACATGTATATAAGTGTAAATTTATGAAGGGGTGTAGTTTCGCAAATTTTTTTTATTCGAACGTGGTTGTTCTAGCACAAACAAAAACAGAAAAATAAATAAATCTAACACATGAAATTTGTTAACGAAGCTCGACACACTTTGCTTACGTCTGCGGGACCCTCATTTAGCTTAATTACTTTCACATGTAATATAATAATAGTTTTACTCAAGGCATTATAGAACCGACTCACCAACTCTTGATACTATTCCTCGTCCTCACTACCCGTAAAAATAAATCACACTCAATAGCACGACCGCCTTGTACTAACCTCAACAGATAATTTTTTCAACAATGTCTGATGACAATGATACGAAATAAACCGCTCAAGTGAGTAAACAATAAAGAACGTGAATAAAAACACTTGAAACAAGAATCAAACAACTTCCCTAATAATTACAACTTCTTCAAAGAGAGATCGAAAAGTTGTTCACCAAGAAATATAAACATTTCTTAACCGAAACGTTGTAAACATCAGAGCTGCAAAATTCACGGCGGTTGTTGGAATTTTTCCCACATCAACGCCACTAGAAACATACACAATCAACACTTAATCCATTCAACAAACATCACACTATTGACCAAAAATAGCAATTGCAACTTCTGGAATTTTCTCTTACCACAACTCACAATCAGCAGCCACAAAACTAACATCATGAACAATAAGACAGCCACCAAAGATTCACACACACATCATGCAAACTCAACTGTAAAAATCAACGCTTTCAAGCTGCTCTATAGCCCACCTCAATAGACGTTCAAAGCACAAGAAAACGCAGCTCTAAGAATTACACAAAATCAAAAACTTTTCAACCCACTGTTGTCATGCAAAGATGGAGAATATGCAGCATTAATGACAACATAAGAAAAGAAAAGTGGAGCACACACACATCAACTTAGGTTGTGTGAAACCCCAATAGAAAAACAACTGCTCTCTTATCCAATAAGCAACAACATTTATAAATAAAATCACAATTCAAAAATATGCACAAGTCACGTGATTCACCCTTCAATATTTTGCAACAGATAGAGTTGTAGCTAAACACAATCAGCTGACAGAGATTATCGAAAATCACAGTGCTATCATAATCAAGTTAAATTTTCAGAAGATACCGTTATCACATCTCATCTTGATTAGAATTTGAAACTTATCAAACTTATCTTAGAAAAGTCCCACAAAAATTCATCTAAGTCTAATTATCAAATAATTTCCAAATTAAATAATTAAGATATTATAATTTATATCTTTTTTTTTTAGTAAACTGTGATAATACTTATTATTGGAGATCTGAAATAAGAACATCAATAGCAAAAGAGGGAGGGACAGATCCCCACACCTTCCTATTAGACGTAGAAAAAGCTGCTCGTGCAAGCATGTGAGCAAGCTCATTCGCTGACCTACGAATGAAAGTAATATTCGACCTGCCAATTGACAAAAGCAAGGCCTTACAATTCAAAATAATGTTACCAAAATAGCCTAATGATGTAGAGCTCGAATTCATTACCTCACATAAAAGTTGAGAGTTACTCTCGATTAACACATTAAACAAGTTATGATCATTTAACCATGGTAACGCTTCCTTGAGAGCCAAGCCTTCAACGAACAAAGGATCAACAATCCCATCAAACCGCGTCGCAGCCCCTACCAACCAAATGACATCACTATTTCTGATCACCCAACCACCCCCGTCGCTTGCTCTTACCACATCAACAGACCCATCCAAATTACATTTAACGACCTCCCTCGGAGGTTTGCTCCACCTCTGTTTCGCTCGCCCCTCTCCCAAAGTTTCTTGATTCACCACCAATCGAGAGGACCACTCCCGCCACATTCTTTACGCCGCTCGCAAGAGTTGGTCCTCTGATAAAAGCTCTTGTCTCCAAATTGCACAGTTTCGTCTTTCCAAATCCATATCTTAATAGAAAGAATATGTATGATTATTTTATTTGATTTTAATTTTAACATTTTATTAAAATAATTAACAAATTTTAGTAATTTTAAAATTTTAACCAGAATGTACGTTTTTTAAATAATACAATCATTTTAAATATGAATAAACTTATAAATATACATTTTTAATAAAAAAATTGTTGATATTCAAGTCTTCGTTGAAATGTGAACACATTTGCTTCAAAAAGGTTGCTGTTGACAAAGGAAATAAATGAGAAGAGGGCAAGCGGCCAGCGGTCAGAAACTGCAATCGTAAACAGCAAGCACAAGGCCCACCAGCTGTTTGATTTTATGCACGAGTGAGTTCAAGCACCGGAATCACGAAGAGTCTCTGCAATTTTTAGTCTTAACATGGAAAAAGAAAAGAAAAAACAAAAGGGGTTTCTTGATATTTTTACAGAAAATGTTCAGTTCTGGTTTAGATTAGATTCAAACCTAATGACAGTGAAAGGTCGTGTGTGGTTGTAGCCATGGGAACGCCAAACTTCCCCCCACCTCTCTTTCCTCTTCCTCCCTCTTGACACGTACTTCACGAATTGGGTTCTCCGAGCTGCACATTTGGACTTTGTTCTTCATTAATGGAGGAGTTTCAGACGTTTGGAAATTGGTAGAATTCGGGTATGTATCACGCACACACATAGACACGTACCTTCCATTGTTCACTGGAAGTTTCAAGCATGTTACTTTTGCCATTTCATGTTGGTACAAAGAATTAGCCGATACAACAACAACTACTAGTCTGGTCTGATGTCTTATGGATTGTCTTGTCGGGTGTAGACAATTATTATAACATGATATCGCCTTGATTTGAGTTTCAATAGTCTTTTCTTCAGCCAATTATTTGTCTGACTAGACAAAGTTCTACCTCTTTTTGACTCCATCAATCACTTCCTATCAAATTAGCACTAAATCGAGCTTTTAAGGTGTGGTCAGTTCAAATTAGGTTACAAATCGAACACTCATATTTGAACTCAATCCGGGGTAGAACCTTAATGTTAATGATCTCTCGATTAGGAATGACAAAAGTTCGAATTTAAACTGAATCAAGCCAATGTAGAGTTAGATGACTTTAGTATTAATTTGTTGACTTTACTTTGGATTGAGTTAGGTTGAGTTGAACTCGTTTTGTCATTCCTAATCGAGAAATTAAATATAAAGATGAAAATTTTAGTCAGATTAAATGTAAAGTTAACATACTCAATTTAAGATTTTAAAAAAAGTTAGTGTAAATAAATACAAACCAGTTTGATAAAACGAAGACATTTGTTTTAATAATTAAAAGGTTATTTAACTAAACATATATAATATTATTAAACTTTAAAAAATATATCAATAAAAATAATTTAGACTTAGTTGGTGTTTTTTTAATCATTCGACTTCGGGTGTGATCAGCTCCTTTAGTGTAACGAGTAGTGCATAAAAAGCCTGAGAACGAATTAACTATCATATAATTGACTAACAATTATGCCTTCAGGCAGGCGAGTTAGAGTCTACAATTTGAACCGAGAACGAGTTTTTGGAGTTACCTCACTCTTACAGAATCTCAACCCTCTGTCCTGACAATCATGTATTATAAGATTTGAAAATAGTCTGAAGGATTAGGCTTAAGTGTGACACTTAATTCTTTGTGCCAAATACTCTCTATCAATTTTGTGTCAGAATATCTGGTCTACGCATTTAAAAGAAATAGAAAAAAATTATATATGAATCAGACACTCTAACACAAGATTGACATAAAACATCACGAAATAAAACATCACGAAGAGAAGATATTACCCCTTGAGTGTGATAATAATTGAATCAACACTCGCAAGACTCTCTTGTGTTACCAAACCCCATTTGATGTATGGCGTAGGTGGTTGGTCGAATAATCAATTTAACTTGGTGTCTTGTCTTAAGACAATCATTAGTTGCCATAAAACGGAAAATGTATATTTGGATAATGTTAACAAGAAAATAACCAGTACACGAACCTTACTAGGAACACTTTAGTTACAAATGGAAAGATAGCTTGAAGATGACTGCAGTTTTATGGTAATCTTTAATGGCTTAATCGGATTCTTACTCCTGTATTTATTTGTAAAAATTACAAAGGAAAGGTTGTTATTGCGTATATTGATAACTCTCTTTCGATTTTTGCAAAACGAGGGGCTTTGTGCATAAAATATAATTGTAAATTATGACATTTTTGAAAAGAATTTATCAGTTAAATCATCGGTGGAATCAGTCAAAGATTAAACTGAACGACTTGACGTACCCTTAAAACGATGACGTTGTTAAACTTTAGTTAGTTTTATGACAGTCTAATATCAGTTGAACCTTTTAAATCTTAAACCTTTTATCTTACGGGTTTAACTTCCGATTCGGTTTTTTGAAACACATGTAGTATTAACGATACAAATGAATTAGTCAAATATTACTATTAAGATCATTCAATTTAATTTTTAAATCCAACTAGAATTAACTAGAATTGATCAAAATTAATAGTTTAAAATAATGTTAATAAATTATTAGTTTATATATTAACATATTTAATTGGCTTACATGTGTTATTTATGTTAATGTATTTAATTATTATTAAAAAAATTTGAAGCTTAAGGTACCGAAAGTAAGAGAGAGCATAAAAGTCTACAGAAAAGAGAGTATCCAATACGAAGAACACATGCAAAGAAGAAAGTGAAACTGACCTCACTTGCTTGCTCTGTCGTTACAAAGAAAGGTCAAAAGAAGACTAATGTTCATTGCATTGCATCGGTATTCACAGACTTTATTATCAGAGGAAGGAGGGAGATATTGTGACAGAAGAAGAAGAAGAAAGGAGGAGACCACGCAGGAGGGTTAATCCGAAAAGTCAACCCAACCGAACCTTTTGCCTTTTTTGGATTTGAGTATTTGTAAGGCTTCGAATAGTCCACATGTACCGTTTTATCTTCACCCTGTTCTCGTCATGTCCTCTCTCTTACTTTTCCTCTTCTCTCATTGTGTAATCCTTTCAGGCCCTTGCGTTTTCTTCTTTATTCAGTTTCTCAGTATAGTCATCAGGTCATGCAGAGAAGAACAAGCTTAGCTTAGGTTCGTTTAGCTATTTAGCCTCAGAACTAGGCCTGAACTTCCTTTTCATGTGAAACTATATTGTCTGTTTCTTATATAAACTCATCACTCTACTTGTGCCCTTTACACGAAAGGGTTTGTGAGAGAAGCCGGAGAGAGGGATAGAGAACTAAGAGCTAAGCACAGAGAGTTTTGGAAGTTACTTGCTTGCCTTCTTTCTCTTTCATTCTCTCTATAAAGGTTAGGATTTTCCAGTGGAGAGGGAGTTGGAGACATTTGGATTGATTTTATATCCTTCTGTCTCCTCTACCTCTCTTGCGTATCTCTTCTTGTGTCTTCTCCTCCATTAAAGATTTGACTTTTCTCTTCATCGTCTCCATTTTCCTGATACCCAGTTTGGTTTTAGCTTCGGAGTTGTCGCTTTTATGGTTTATGATCAATGAGAAGTAAAAGTGAAAAGCAAATCTGCCATTGACGTGGTTTTAGTTTCTCAGTGTAGAGTGCTTGTAAAGAACGGACCTTTTGTGTAAGATCACAGTGAAAAGAGTTAAGTTAATGAGTTTTGGAGGATTTCTTGACAGCGGTAGTCCAGGAGGACGAGGAGGAAGAGCGAGAATCGTGGCGGATATACCGTACAACCATAACATGCCCACCGGTGCAATTGCTCAGCCACGGCTTGTCTCACCGTCGACAATCACCAAATCCATGTTCAACTCTCCTGGACTCTCTCTTGCTCTTGTACGATCAGACCACCGTTGGTTTTCTGTTTCTCATTCTTAACTTTCCACTGCTCTGGTGCTTTTTGTTTAGTTTTCTTGCTAAAGTTTTGTGCCTGTTCATTAGCAGCAACCGAATATAGATGGCCAAAGTGACGTGGGTAGAGTAGCGGAGGATTTTGAAGCTAGTGTGGGAAGGAGGAGTAGAGAAGACGAGCACGAGAGCAGATCTGGGAGTGATAATATGGATGGAGCTTCTGGTGATGATCAAGATGCAGCCGACAATCCTCCGAGAAAGAAGAGATACCACCGACACACTCCACAGCAAATCCAGGAACTTGAAGCGTAAGCTTCTGTCAGATTTCTGAATTTTCTTGCTCAATTCACATGATACGAAGGATTTTGCTTCACAAGTCCTTTCTTTTTTAACAGTATGTTCAAAGAGTGTCCTCATCCTGATGAGAAACAACGATTGGAGCTAAGCAGAAGACTTTGCTTAGAGACGAGGCAGGTCAAGTTTTGGTTTCAGAATCGGAGAACTCAAATGAAGGTAAGGTTTTGATCAAGGACCTGGTGCTTTGTCAGGGAGTTTGTTATGAGAGTGACGTTGAAATGGAGTTTTTTTTTTTCCTGAATGCTCCAGACACAGTTGGAAAGGCATGAGAACAGTTTACTCAGGCAAGACAACGACAAGCTTAGAGCAGAAAACATGACCATCAGAGATGCGATGAGAAACCCGATTTGCTCCAACTGTGGTGGTCCGGCTATAATCTGTGACATTTCGCTTGAAGAGCAACATTTAAGAATAGAAAATGCTCGACTGAAAGATGAGCTCGACCGAGTATGTGCTCTCGCTGGCAAGTTCTTGGGTCGACCCATTTCTTCAATAGCTTCACCAATTGGCCCTCCACTGCCAAACTCAAGCCTAGAGCTTGGAGTTGGCAGCAATGGTCTTGGTGGTTTAAGTAGTGTGTCTTCAGCTTTGCCTTTGGCTCCTGATTTTGGTGGCGGGTTTTCGAGTGCCTTACCAGTGATGACTCCCAGTAGGCCATCGACCATCGGACTCACGGGGCTGGATAAATCCCTGGAGAGATCTATGCTCTTGGAGCTTGCTTTGACTGCCATGGATGAACTGTTTAAGATGGCTCAAACTGATGAGCCACTTTGGATCAGAAGCATAGAGGGTGTTAGAGAGGTGCTGAACCAGGAAGAGTACATGAGAACTTTCACTCCTTGCATCGGAATGAAGCCTAATGGCTTTGTCACTGAGGCCTCTAGAGAGATAGGTGTGGTAATCATCAACAGTTTAGCTCTTGTCGAGACTTTGATGGACTCGGTGAGTTGTTTCAGATTGATTATATGGTTAAATTCAGTTGATGAGTACTGAAGATTGCTTTAGTAACTTTTCTTTTTGCAGAATCGATTTGCAGAAATGTTTCCTTGTATGATTGCTAGGACTTCCACTACCGATGTGATTTCCAGTGGAATGGGAGGAACCAGAAATGGTGCTCTTCAGCTTGTAAGCTACAACTTCTAGTCCCTGTTAAGCTTTATTCTATTGCATGTTAACACCATCTTAAACAACACAATCTTTTATCAGATGCACACTGAGCTCCAAGTTCTCTCTCCTTTGGTTCCCATTCGTGAGCTCAATTTCCTACGCTTCTGCAAGCAGCAAGCTGAGGGTGTGTGGGCTGTCGTTGATGTGTCCATTGACAGTGTCGGAGAAACTTCTTCTGCTGCACCTGCAATTCTGAACTGCAGGAGGCTTCCTTCAGGTTGTGTGGTTCAAGATATGCCTAATGGTTACTCCAAGGTAAGGTCTTCAGGTTTTTTTTAAAAAGTGCTTTTGCTTAGTTTAGTCCCTTTGGAACCTGATCTTCTTACATTTATTGCTGTTCTCCAGGTGGTTGTTGAAGCAACAACATCATCTTTTAGGTTTAGTTGAGTGCATTTAATCCGTGGGAAAACACCAAACACCAAAATTTTGCATTTCCCAACCCCTAAACTTGTTTTTTTTTCCTGGTGATTACTCACCTCATTTCCACACTGTTACTAATAATTTTACTCTTCCAAGGAATCTGAACCTTCTTCGTAAAGATTATCATTATAGTTTACAGTTCAAGTTTCAACAACTAGGGATATGCGTAAATCAATGGAGGAATCCTCCATTACTCATGATCTTGGTGCCTGTAAATGCCTTGTTATCTGCAACAATGTGTGAATAAACAAAACATTTGATGTTTCTATTCCGATATTTGATGCTGTCAATGTTACTTCACATTGAATAATGAAAGTTCTCGTGATCTGGTTCCAGACTTAATGTGATTTGTTTTCATTTTTTAAACTCCCATTAGGATCTTGTAGTCAAAATCTCCATGACTGACTATATATATATATATATATGCATATCTTTTACAAATCTCGATGCCACCTTCTGGGTTGTACTTTGTTCCTTCAAAGCCTCCAGATCCTTACCTCTCTTTTACTATTATTTTTTGTCTGCGCACACAAGGACAAATCCGATACCCTTTCATTGAGCCCAGACCTGAGTTGTACAAATCCTATACTCTTTCAGGAATAGACCTTCTTCAATGGCATTATTCTATAGTTTATTTTCAGAGTTTTTGACTTATGAAATGAAAAAATAATTTTTTTTTAATCAGAAACACTTAATTATCAAGCTAAATTTGTGTGCAGGTTACTTGGGTTGAGCATGCAGAATACGATGAAAGTCAAATTCATCAGCTTTGCCGGCCGTTGATAAGATTCGGTATGGGGTTTGGAGCAAAAAGATGGGTTGCCAGCCTCCAACGGCAGTGTGAGTGTCTGGCTATTCTCATGTCATCATCTGTACCCACCAGAGATCACACAGGTTAGTCACTTAATTTCTTATTGTTAATGATCAATTCACTTTAAAGATTCGATCTTTTTAACGTTTTCCGGCAACTGTAGCCATATCTGCGAGTGGTCGAAGGAGCATGTTAAAGCTGGCTCAGAGAATGACGGACAACTTCTGCGCCGGAGTCTCTGCGTCGACGGTGCACAATTGGAGCAAACTCAACGCCAGGAATGTGGACGAAGACGTCAGGTTGATGACCAGAAAGAGCGTAGACGACCCCGGCGAGCCACCCGGTGTTGTGTTGAGCGCCGCCACCTCAGTTTGGCTACCTGTGACCCCACGAAGACTTTTCGATTTTCTACGCGATGAACGGCTCAGGAGCGAGTGGGACATACTATCCAACGGTGGTCCTATGCAGGAAATGGTTCATATCGCCAAAGGCCAAGATCATGGCAACTGTGTCACGCTTCTACGTGCCAGTGTAAATACCCTCTAACCAAGTTACTCTCGTTTTCCATTTCCGAGAATATATCTAAGCTCTTGCTTTGTTTTTACTTCTGGATTTATGGGAAAACGTCACGTGAAAGGATTAGTTTTTAAAAAGCCTGGTTATGGCCATGGTTGTATAGTCAATCAGTTTGTCGCTTGTAGAGATAAAGAAAGGTAAAAGTTGTATCGGATAGGACAAAACCAGAACTTGGAAGTATCTATAAGGACAGGCCGGAGCAGATTTCAGGGACAGCTCTTATGTTGTAAGCTTTCTAAAAGTCAAAACATGCAAACACCTGTCACCTTTCTGAGATAATTCTGATATTTTTGTTTCCATAGAAAATGTGATTGGGTGGCAATCTTTTGTAAATTTGATAGAGGTCTAGGGGCATTGTAGTAACTGAAACGAGTATTTATCATTTTCTCCATACTATGTTGTTCAGGCAATGAATGCGAACCAGAGTAGTATGCTGATACTGCAGGAGACATGTACCGATGCCGCGGGTTCGCTTGTGGTGTACGCGCCGGTTGACATACCGGCCATGCACGTGGTGATGAGCGGTGGGGATTCAGCCTACGTGGCGCTTCTTCCTTCAGGCTTCGCCATCATCCCTGATGGTCCAGGCTCACGTGGGTCCCCGTCCTCCAATGGCAATGTCGCCGGAGCCCGAGGTGGGTCCCAGAGAGTGAACGGATCACTCCTGACCGTGGCGTTCCAAATCCTGGTGAACAGTCTCCCGACAGCTAAACTCACTGTGGAATCGGTGGAGACAGTCAACAACCTTATCTCTTGCACTGTACAGAAGATCAAAGCAGCTCTCCAATGTGAGAGCTGATCATGATCATGGTCACTGAGTATTATTATAAACAGTCGGCTGTGGTGAAAAAGAGTTGCGTGGGTGTTGAGTCAAGAACGAACCAAGCTTGGAAACTCCTTCCATGGCGGTTATGGAATCAGAGAGACTAGCTAGTCTTCTTTAAACACAGGGCAAGGCTGGTGGTTCGGGTATTGACTCAGGTCAACCCTGGAACGTGGTCTTTAGTGTCATCTTGTTCCTGTTAGGGTTATCTTCAACATGCACGTTGACCCTAGTCGGGGCTTGTTTTTGTATTTAATCAAATTCACTTTTTAGTTTTTCTATAAAAAAAAATAAAAAGTATATTATTAAGTTTTTATATATTAAAATTTAATTTATCTGCTTTTAGTATATTAATATTAAAATTAATTAAAATATCTAAAATAAAAGAGACTAATTGATATAAATTAAGTTGAGATTTGATTCTAGAGGCCTTATGTTTTGTTGGAAGTTTATTAATGAAATGAAATAAAATATAATATTATCTCATCGGTTAGAATGAGAGCTTATAATAGAATGACATACAAGAGGATGTTTTCATATTACATCTTATCTTATCATAAACAGTAAAAATGAAAAACCTCAAGAGTTTATGATATAATGTAAAATGATAAATCACCTTTGACTATATTATATTATAAACGTTTCTTTCAAATAACATTTCACTATATTACATTGCGAAATCTTTCACCTTTTCTAAATAACAATTTTTTACTATTACATTCATTTATATTCCATTCAATTATAAATCATTCAATTACATTTTATTCTATTAAAAACCTTACGTTTAACCAAACATAACTTTAGGTACGTTTAGTAAGAGGTGGGAACGAGTATATCAAATAATCCTGAATTTTTATTCTAAAGTAAGTACGAATATAAATTAGAATCAGTTATCAAGAATAACAAATAAACAATTAAATATAACTTTTTTCTTTTCTTTCTATAGAATTCTTAATTTCAAAATTTCAAATTAATCTTAATAGGATCGTATTATCAACATTGCACATTAATTTATTTAGTTTATTTAATAATTATTTTATTTTATTTCAATGATTTTATATCATAAAATAAGTTCATTATGATTTTTTAATTTTATTCTTATAAAAAAGATCATATAAAATTATTTAAAAATAACAATTTATTAAATCATTAAAAAAATTTAATTATTTATTTATTAAATATAACAAATTATTGATAAATAATAATTAAAATTTTTAATTATTTATTTACAAAATCAATCAAATAATAATCAAACATAAGTAAAGAATTGTCATTAGCATTCCTAATATTTTATACCAAATACTAGTATAAATATTAACTTTTATAATCTAATTTCTATTGTTTGCATACCAAATACGCATAATCAATAATTTTATTCCTATTTCGAATACTTCTTTTTATTCTCATTTTCTCTTTTTTATTCCGATTCTTTCATTACTCGTTACCAAACGAGACCTTATAAAATAAAAAATACATAAAAATATGTATTGAATTTTGTTTTTTAATTACATAATAAACAATTTCTACCAATTAAATCACTTTTTTTGAGTGTAGTTCCTCAAATAACAATTATAAAATTTATAAATTATAAATTTTTTCAATTAGACCCATTTCTCTTGAAATTATCAAATTAATTATTTTCATTTAAAAACCAACACATTTCAATTGAAACCAAATATTTTATTTTATTTTTTGTTTAAAAAACTTAACACTTTTTTACAATAAAATAAAAATCTATTTGGATTTTTAGTTTTATGGGTCATTGACATTATTAAGATGATGCTTAGTGGAGGCAAATGGGTAACACGTGTCATGATATTATTGGTTGACCAGGGCATTTAATGAGAGTGCAGAAACTGTTGGGAGAAAAGGTTAGTGTCCAATATCCATTTAATGCTTGGGAATTTGGCTTACGTGTAAATTCCAAACAATTGCTTAATATTTTTCATAATTACCTAAAAGTTGACAAAAGTCACGTGAGTTACGAAAACAGTTATTTTTGTAAAATTTACAAAAAGAGAGGGTTATTTACATTGATAACCTTAGAAACTTTGTGCATTGAAGTACGTTAACGTTGACTTAAATAAAAATTTTGAAAATAATATTGTAAATTCTTTTAATAAACCTATAATTTTTAAAACATTACGTCATAAAAATGACAAAATATAAGATTTATATTATTATGTGTTTCATTATAATTTAGATAAATTCTTCAACAATTAAGTATTTTAATTTCTTGGATTTTAAGAGTTTGAAACTTTAAATATTTTATTTGAAATAAATAAAATACGAACTATTAAGTAGAGCTGTCGTTTTAGTATAAATTTGGTAATTTTATTCGAAGTTAAATTATTTAAAAAATTCAAATTTTAAATTTGTTATATAAAAAGAAGACTTTGAAATCTTAGAATTCATAAAATTGGCGATATTGATCCAAATTGACTTTAGTAAAAACCTAAGTATGTGAGAATATTTTAAAAACTGAACCAAAAATTAAACTAATAAGATAAGAGATTTAAGATTTAAAAGGTTTAGTTAGTATTAGATTGTTATAAAATTGATTAAAGATCGCATAAAATTAAATAATTTGAAAAATAATTGAATGAGATTATCCTTATCCATTGAAAAAATTAAAGTTTAATTAAAAATAATATTAAATAAAGTTAATTGGCTTATTTTAGTTTATAAAAATTTATTATTTTATAACAATTAATTAATTAATTAATCGATTAATTTTTAATGATAAAAATTATTAAAATAAATTGACAAAAAATTTAAAATTAACTTTAATTTTTTAATACATCATGTGATAGGCTTGGAAACTCATTAAATGTGAGCTTTAGATCATCTGAGTTCATTTTTAGATGTGTGGCTTTTGTAGGATTAATATCTTGATGTTTTTAAAGGATAGATTTATAAAAAAGTCAACACCTCATATACACCATTTGACCCGGTTAATCCATGGAATGAACCGTTATAGATTGATATACCTATGACGTCTCCGCCGAATTTTCAACCTTCCACCTCTTCTTTTTATTGGGAATGACAAACCAACAGACCAAGTTCTTTTTTTTTAATTGCCTACGAGGTGTTTTAGGCGGGTCTTAATTATGGGAAGACACCTTTAAACCATCCACATCTAGACTAATTCCCGCTTGAGCCGAATAGGTCCCTTGTAAGAGTCAAAGCTTTGACCCTAAATTTTAAACGGCTGCATACATAAAGAGAGTTCGAACCTGCGATCTCACTTAAGCCAAGAGAGCCTCTTATTTACAATAAACTACAGCCTATTAGCACAGGCTGTCCCCGTAGTTTACGCATCTCGCCCTCTCTGCTGCATGCACAAGGACCGTACGGTAGTAGCTGGCTCGTGAGAATCGAAGGGTTGCTTGTACGGGAATAGGTTAGATGGAGACGAAAGCAATAAAAGACTCGAGACAACGACAGTCTCTATCATACGATTCGTATCCTCTAGAACGAAACTGGTCCAGACTTTTTAACTTTCAACCTATTCTCAGTGTCTTGACTTTTAGATGACGTTCTTGCTCCGCCATGCCCACATGCTCGTGGTTGTTGGGCGTTCCACTTCTTACCCTTTTTCAACTGAAGCTTTTTAGAGGTATTTTCTTAGCTGCCGAGAGCGCACACACACACGTTCCAAGCCTTGGATCATACTTTTTCTTCAGGGATCAAAGAAAGTTTCCATGGCTGGACTTGGTGTTTCCCCCGATGTATTTGAAGTAAAACTTCTTGACTTTCCTGAACAATTGGAAATGAATCTAACACTTAACTTATTTTGATCTGTTAATTTTTAATGTAATAAACCTAATTTCACATAATTTAATAAAATTAAAATTTTTGTTAAACTTTAACCCAATTTTATTTAGAATTAAATACTCAAACTCAAACTTAAATATGTTCATTAATTGATAATAATAGAGTTTATTAATACATACCGTATTGCATGTGAGCCTGTCAAAAACAATTTCTCTACTATATAAAAATAAAGTTATGTACTATCAGTTTTCCTAAATCCCGGAGTTAAGCAAGATTTCAACTTAGAGTTGATGATGACGATGATAGTTTATTAATGTTTATCCAAACTCAAATGTTGATAGAATTCGACCTAGCTTAATTCAACATTTGAGTTTGAACAACATTAATTGTTGATAGAATTCGACCTAGCTTAGTTCAACATTTCAGTTTGAACAACATTAATTGTTGATAGAATTCGATTTAGTGCCTATTTGGATAGACTTATACCAACTGAGTTTTTGTCAATAGAGCTATTCTAAGAAGTCAATTGATATTTTGGCTGTTATTTTAAAAAGAATTATTTTGAAATAGTTTCATACAGTAGATTGTTTAGCAACATAAAAATAAAAAGGACTTTTAATTTTAATTATATTTTTTTTGTAATAAAAATTATTTATGCATATAAATATTATTTAAAGTATATTAAACGATATGCAAAGCATAATATATTAATTATTATATAATTTTAAACCATATGAAACATAAATAAAAATATATCTAACCAAATCTTTTATATGGATTATAACATAAGTAAAACTAATATCAAAAATAAATATTAAAACGTATAAAAAAGTCAAATAATATTATATAATTCTCAAAATAAACGTGAAGATGAGTTTGTGGGTATTGTGAGAATTATGTGTAAAACATAGGACAAAAGAGATTAAAAATAGGCTCATTAATTGACTTGAAAAGTCTATTAAAAAATATTTTTTTGAAAAGCTTTAAATTTGAGTTTCTTAAAAAGTTGTATTTTACCAGTTAAAAAAAAAGCTATATCTACTAAAAAAGTATTTTTTTCATTTTACAACAAACTCATTTTTTTTAAATCAAATTTTTGCGATTAAAAAAAAGTACTTATTTATCTTCCAAACGCTCGACCAAACATAACTTAATATTGTCCAAACTCAAATGTTGAACTAAGCTAGGTCGAATTCTTAAACTCGATCGAGTCCAGACTAATTGAAAAGCTTTTGGGACCCAGGCACAATAATAGTAAAGACCTTAAACCTAACTTCTCATTAAACAACAAGCGATAAGCCTGTTGGCATGCAGGACCAAGCCATATTCAACCAACGGGAGCACGTTCTTGATAATTCCTTACAGCAAACTACAGTGAATTAGTACAATCCATCTCTGACGTCTTCCATGCAGAAGCAGTGCTCGCGAGTAATGTCGCATTCGCAGGGTTATCTGTACAGCAATAGGAGAGATGAAGACGAAAGCAATAAAAGTCAAGACAACGATAGGCTCTATCATATCCACTAGAGCCAACCTTAGGCTTCTACATGACGTCCTTGCTCCCCCATGGCCACTTGCTTGTGTTTGTGGGTGTTCCACGTCTTAACCTTTTTCAAATGAAGCCTTTTCGATGTACTTCCATGGCTGTCAAGAGCACACGTTCAAGTCTTGGATCATACTTACTCCCGAGGGATCAAAGACAAAAACTTCTTGAGTTTCCACACTCGAAGAACAGTTGAAAACTATACGGACGACGTTAAGGACTAGTTGCATCTTTGAGTTATTAATACTTTTCAATTAACTGGTGAAGAACATTTAGTGCAATGACTTTGAAGTTGGCTTTGGGTCAAAAATTTCAGAAAGCAAGAAGAGAGGACATAGTAACACTTTCTTGCAATTAATGTGTAGGGACCATTAATTATCATCTTAAGGTCTGTTTATAGCATAAAGATGGATTTGTCTTTTATTTATTTTGGTTCATGTGAAAGGGGATTTTTTAACGACTGATTGATTGACAATAACTTAAGAAGAAAAGGTTCCTCTTCAATATCTGATGATTGAAATCTCTTTGAGAGTGGCGGATGTTTTCAATCAATCAATCAAATTATCAATCAGGACGAGCACAAATTAGGATTAAATCAAACAATTACAGTATCTTATTAAGTAAATACGTGAATGAGGTTTAATAAAAAGAATATTAAAATTGAAATAAAAAATTAGATATGACGCAAATTTACATATATGTATAGATATTAATTTTTCTTTATATAATAAATAATTTAACCAATGCATGGTCAATCATTATTTTTAAAATTTTTAATACGTCCCTAATTTAAAGTTTAAGTTATTTTAGTTTTAAATAAAATTATAAAGTTAAAAACTGAACTAAAAATTTAATCAATTCAAAATTTTTATAATTAAATCAATCAAATCAATTTAAATTTTAAATCATACATTGTAACACTCTTTGTTTCCACTTAAGCTTAAACTTTTTAAGCGAAATGTTTTTATTGAATTTGTTTTATTAATAAAACCATAGTTATGGGAAACGACATTGGATGTTGCGGTTTAAAACTTTCTATGTTCTAGTTTGAAGAGTGGACAGAACTTGTTCGTGTTGTTGCTGTGGTGTAGTGGTTATCACGTTAGTCTTACACACTAAAGGTCCCCAGTTCGATCTTGGGCAGCAACATTAAACTTTCTTTTCGCTTTGACAATTTTATTAAGCGTTTTTTTTAATGTTAGGCCCCATAACTTCCAACATGGGCTTATTAGAACCCAATTTAAGTCGAACTAGCCTAAAAGTGTTTAATTTAGTGTATATCTTTATAAAAATTTTAATTTAATTATTAACTTTTCTAATTTTAAGTAAATAAGATCAAATTTTTATTTTTACTAATATGAGTAATTAAAAATTATGTATTTGATAAACACGTAACGTCAACAAAAACAATATTTTAAGTTATACGAGTTTTAAAAGATTAATTATTATATTCAAAATTTTGACATTAAATTGAAAATTTTAAAAATTAGACATTTTTTTATCTATTATCTTTTGTTTATAATATACGTATAATAGAAGTTTTATCTCTCTTTCTCTTTCTTTTCACGTGAATTATTTGAAAATAGACTCTTTATTAGTTAAGAATAAGACTACATACTACTGAATTTTTCCAGATTTCACATATCAACGAGATTCATATTGTGTGTTGTGATAGTTTATTTAAGAAGCTAGAGATTTAAAAGAAGTGGCGAATTCAATTTAATTGACACTTATAAGTTTAATGGTGCTTTTACTTTTGATTATTTATTTTTTAAAAACTTTAATAATCTACAATTACATAAATTGATCCGATCGAACTTATAATTAATAGGTCAAATCTAAACTGATTAAATTTCAATCAACTTTAACTTAAGGAATAGTAAAGTAATTCAAAATAATTAAGCATAAAATAGCTTTTCATCAGTTATATTAAAATAATATCGTTATAATGTCAGACTAAACTATTGTTAGTAATAGGTAGAGCTAGATTTGAGTTTGAATTTGAAATTTTGGATTCGAGGTTGAAACCAGCTCGAAACTCGACTGAGCACGAGACTTTAGGTTTAAACTTAAACCTTGATCATGCTCAATTAAATATACATATTACGCGTTACACTTAAAATTTTTGAAAAGAATAGTCAAACTTGTCCTAAAATATGGTCAATTCAAGCCAAATCCGTTAACTTTGAGACCAAATAGGGTCAAATTAGGCCTAACAAAGTTTGCCAAGCCTACTCCAAACTCAATTAAATTTACAAGTTGAAAGGATCGCAAGTCCACATATTTGAATCCTTAATTATAACAATTAAGTTCGAGAATATGTCAAACTGAATGTTGTTTTGACTTTTAATCAACTTTGAATCCGATATTTTAATTTTAGGTTACAAGGATGGGATAACCATTCTTAAAGTGTTAAGCTTCTGAGATTTTTTCAATATGACGTCTAAGATTTTAAAGTTTACGGAGAATGATTGAGTTGGTAAAGTGAAGGGTATAGAGCCAAAAAGTTATGTATTCAAATTCTCCTACTTACGCTCTCTTGATTAAGCCTGTCATACAGGACTTTTGCCTAGTGTGAAATTTTCGATTGACGTGATTTACAGGCTATTACGTTGATCCGGAAATTTATCTAACGCGCATCCAAGGACAGTGATGGCGGGTTCTTCCGTTCTAAAATAAATAAATAAATTTAAGATTTTAAAATTTTAAATTAAGTGACTAACCCTTTAAAATTTTAACAATTCAATTCAAAATATTAGTTTCATTAGTAATTCATTAATTTGACTAACGGAATCTTTGTTGTTCAAGACATATAAATGTCTACCCGAAAAAGACAGTTGTCCCGGTTAGACTAAAGTAAAGTATCTTTTTTGATGGATGCATTCATATTATAAATAACAAAGATTTTGTTAATTAAATCAACAAATTACTAGTAGAGCTCATTTTTAAAACTAAATTGTTCTTATGTTATAGTTTTTAATTTTTGTTTTCTATTTTTAATTTTTGTTTTTAAATAAAAACAAAAACTTGTTTAATTGTTAATATCAATGTAATTATATTTTTGTTACTGAAAATAATTATATATTAGATACAACTTAAAATAAATTATTTTTAATTAATTAAATTTATTTAATCTCTTATATAGTATTTATTACCAAATTATCAATACTATTATTTCATTTTATTGAAATAAAATTTTAAATTTAATTATATTTATTAATAATTTTAAATTAATCTAAATTAATTTAATTATAAAAATTAAATAAGTTATTAAATTAAATTAATTTAATCATAATTTTTATTAATAATTAATTTTAATTAATTAAATATATAATATAAAATTAAATTATTCGTAATTCTTATTAATAATTAATATATCAAATAATAAACCTAAACTAGAATAAAAAATAAAAACAGAAAATAAAAATAACTTTTATATTTTTCATAAATTTGAAAATCAAAATAAAAAATTAGTTATTTAATTAAAAAAATTTCAATACTAAATTAAAATTTTTTAAAAGGTTGCTTTACCGTTTTAGGCTTCAAATCTTCTTTGCCGTTTTTTCCTGTGCCCTCTTTCCAACAACATCCCAACCCTAAGCCCCTTTTTAGGTAGAGCGGGTTCACACTCAACACGCAATTCAAACACAAAAACCCTAATTTAGTTAGAGACCGATACATCTGACCCTGACCGTTACGGTCAAAGGACGGTCAAAAGCCCTCCGAATATTCCGCTCGCATCAATCTCTGTCTTCTTAAACAAAATTTAATATCCTCGGAGAACCGCAGGATCACCGTAGGATCATTCACATGATTACCGATCGACGGTAGCGAATCGCCGTTTGACCGAAGTACGGAAAATAGCTTGAGGCCTTTGGAATGATTGGCCATGGCTCGATCTTTGACCAAACGAAAAATCAAAGTTCAATCAAGAGAGAAAGGGACACATGTTGGGTTGGTGTTCTTGAGAGAGAAATTCTAAATTCAGGAAAAGAAATTAGAGAGATCTGTTTTGTTTGATCTCTTTCATTTTCTCTCTGTTTCCTTTTCTCTTTCAGATTTCCCCTCTCTCTCTTTCTCTTGAGTTGTTAATCAGGGAGGAGAGAGAGAAGGTTGATTTTAATCCTGTTTTTGAATTTTTTTTTTGTTTTGATTTGGGATTTTAAGGGGAAGTTAGGGTTTGGTGGAAACAGGAACAATGAATGTGATGCGTCGGTTGAAGAGCATTGCATCTGGTCGTACTTCCATATCATCTGATCCGGTAAGTTTTTTGTAAATTTTTTTGGTTTAGTTAATTAATTTCCTTCGCTTGCTAGATTTTATTTTCTTAGGGGTATTAAGTAAAAAAAAATTGATCTTTTTGGAGATCGATTGATCGATCAAGTTGTCTACACTTTGAGATCAATTTGTCTGTTGGGCTTGGTAGTTTCTATATTTGGTTAGGATATTTGAAGAATTTGGAAAATGTGGTATGTGCTCTAGATAATCAGTTAGTTGTAATTGCAGTAGGTAATTTATTTGTCAACTCCTAATTATTGACTCTTAATTCGTTCATTACAACTGTTAGCCTGTAGTTTAAATTTTTCTAAAATTTTCAATGTTTTTAATGAAAGTGAAGTTGGGAGAGGGAAAAAGAATCTTCAGGTTGTCTAAAAGATTCTAGAGATGAATTTAGTCATGCCTGCCCAATTTCTATTGTGTATAAGATGTTTCAAGGAAGTTTCACGTACTAGATACAGTAATTTAGGAAGAAAACGAGTTTTCTTTTGTTTTTCTGAAGTGCCTATGATCAAAGTAACCGTTTTCGTTCCTTCGAATGAAGTTTCAGTCAATTTTTTTCTTTGTTTGTTCGTGGGTCCATTGTCAAATTATTGTTGATGTGCTGCTTGCGAACTTGATAATGATCTTGTTTTTTACAATTCTGTTGTTACACAGGGTGGAGACTCTGGGACAAAGAGAGCCAAGGTTGATAAAGATATAGAACGGATCACGGGAGAAGCATGTGTAGTTGATCAAAATGCCATGGGTCTGGAGCAGCACATGGCTTCCACATCACTGGTTGCTGCCGCAAGCACATCCGAGCAATCTTCAGTCACTGCAGTAGAGACATCAGGCTACGATCAGCTTCCGAAAGAAATGCATGAAATGAGGATCAGAGATGACAAGACCAATAATTATGATAAGAAGGTTGGTTTGCTCAACTATACATGTGAAATAACTCAACATTACTGGATTTGGTAGGATTTTTTATTATGGCAGGAATATGAATGAGATTGATTCTGTTGCTCTTTGTGAATTGCATCAAGTGTCTCATTATGGATTTTGTAGGATACGGAGGCTGCTGTTGTGAGTGGTAGAGGAACTGAAGCTGGTCAGATCATTGCAACCACAGTAGGTGGTCGAAATGGACAGCCAAAGCAGGTATCTGGTTCAGTTTTAATATATTTAGTATGAATTACATAAACTAATTAACGTAATTCTTAATGGTTGGCAAAGCTTCTATGAGTTTCATAGTTACATATTCGACATGTTCAGGGTTGTTTCAGTTTATGATCATTGTTTGACAATAATGGTTGACATTTTCCTCTTCTTTTCTCGTTTGTAGACAATATCATATATGGCAGAGAGAGTGGTCGGGACAGGTTCATTTGGTGTTGTCTATCAGGTAAATAAAACTAACCAAGTGTGTTGTATTCTTCTGCATTTGTCTTTTACTTCTGTATCTGTGTGGCAATGGTCTCATCTCCTCTCATCTTATGTGACACTTTTGGTTAATAGGCTAAGTGCCTGGAGACTGGTGAACCAGTTGCGATAAAGAAAGTGCTGCAGGATAAGAGATACAAGAATAGAGAACTTCAGATCATGCGCATGCTTGACCATCCTAATGTTCTTCACCTGAACCATTTTTTCTTTTCAACTACAGAAAAGGATGAACTTTATCTTAACCTTGTCTTGGAATATATGGCTGAGACTGTTCATCGTGTTTCAAGGCACTATAGCAGGATGAACCACCACATGCCCATCATATATGTGCAATTGTATACATATCAAGTAAGTTCCATACATTCCATATCTTTATGTTGCAACATTCTAGTGTATATATTTGCCTCTTGCAGTTTTTCCTTACTTCTTCTGGAATCATTTTGTTCTCTTTATGTAGATTTGTCGGGCTTTGAATTACTTGCATAATGTAGTTGGTGTGTGCCATCGAGACATTAAGCCACAGAATTTACTGGTGAGTCTTTCTTTCCTCGTTACTCTCATCACCTGGATGATGATTTGAAAAGTCTTCATATTCATGGATTTCTGTCTACCACTTGACGTTTAGTATTTTGTTTTCCTGCTTTATGTATTTGAGATTATTATTCGATGCCATTTTTGTTATGATTAAGAAATTAGCAGATAAATATCAATTTATTTACATGTTTTACTGGGATTGGGCACACTAGATGTGAAAATGATAGCCATCAGTTGTGAAAAGAGCCTAAAACAACTCTTCCGTACATGGAAATCTGGTGCCATTGATTGGTGCAGTTTCTAGTGTAAAGTTTTGTGATTGCTGTGACAGCAACATGTCCTCTTGTAGTTTCTTGTCCACAATAAAACATGATCTCTTGAAGATTTGATGCATTCTGCAGGTCAATCCTCAAACTCATCAGCTAAAGATATGTGATTTTGGGAGTGCAAAGATGCTGGTATGGTTATTTCCTTTTTTCTTCAAAAAGTGTTAATGTGTTGCCTACATAAAGAGAAACTAATTTACGTTTATTTGTCTATTTTAGGTGCCAGGAGAATCCAACATTTCTTATATATGTTCACGGTATTATAGGGCACCTGAACTTATATTTGGGGCTACAGAATATACTACTGCCATTGATATGTGGTCTGCTGGCTGTGTTCTTTCTGAATTGCTTCTTGGTCAGGTTGGTGTATATTTGAGTTGTAGTGATCATTTAAGGCTAGTTTCAACCTATACTTTCATGGAGCTTTATGTTCACAACTGAAACTTCTAAAACTCTCCCCCCTTCATTGAGTGTAGGAAGTGTGTGCTACGTCAAGTTTCATTATGTTCATTGCAATATGTGCATACATTTACCTAGCATTCAGTATTTCTCATATGAAGTGAGAAGATAAACTTTCGTGATCATGCATTCAGTAGTTTCTCATGTACTATCTTCTGAATTAAAAGTTGATAAATTATTGCTAACTACTTTGTTATCTTTTTGATCAAGTTATTGATTGGTATGTGCATCTATTATATGTGAGCATTTTATATTTGATTTCCTTTAAGAACATGGTATTTATATGCCTACCTCCAACATCTGCTGTTTTTTATGCTTTGCAGCCCTTGTTTCCCGGGGAAAGTGGAGTTGACCAGTTGGTGGAAATAATTAAGGTTTACTATTCTCATGCAGATTAAATTGTTTTCTCTTTATCTTATATTTGGCCAAGTTAGCAATAATTCATCTCATTTTGTGCCTGAAATCAGGTTCTGGGCACTCCAACACGAGAAGAGATCAGATGCATGAATCCAAATTACTCTGAATTCAAGTTCCCCCAGATTAAAGCCCATCCCTGGCACAAGGTCTATCAATTATATCAAAATCTAGACATCAGTTCTATAAATTTTCTCTTCCAGGATCTAATTTTTGTAAAACCTTCAGATATTTCACAAACGAATGCCCGCCGAAGCAGTGGATCTTGTATCGAGACTCCTCCAGTATTCTCCAAATTTACGATGCTCTGCTGTAAGAAATAATTAGTTGCATAGACGAATAATTAATCTTCGCTTGTACAATTTGTATTCTTCATTAATTGGGGATTCTAATAAGCTAACTTGTTTCCTTATTTTAGTTGGAAGCCTGTGCTCACCCTTTCTTCGATGATTTGAGGGACCCGAGTGCATGTTTGCCCAACGGACGAGCACTACCACCTCTATTCAATTTTACTGCTCAAGGTAAAACCTTTGCCTCCTCATCTCTTCCGTTTCCCCAGGGACAGGTTTTTCTCATCATTCCTCATGCTCAATAACCTGCAGAGTTGGCTGGTGCATCCGCCGAATTGCGTCAACGGCTCATTCCGGAGCACACAAGAAAAGAAAACTGATGATGAACATCTTGGTAATCAAATGCAAACTCAATTTTTGGATGGTTAGTCACCCACGCAAAACCAATCCCCATTTTCTAGTGTCCTCAGCCAACCCTCATTCGAGGTTTACCAGTTATCGAACAGAAAACAGGCCTTAGACAGATTAACGGTTGATTGATAGACTGTTGAATGACTGATGAAGCTGCATCTGAAATTATTCTGGTGAATCGTGAATGGGATTAGCTGGTAGCTAGGGGCGTGTTGTAATGACTTTCTAAAAGAATTGAGTTGTAACCATCTTGTTAGGGTGGTCACATGTACTAGATGTTTGAGCATTTAGTTTTAATTAGATTGTTTCATTTGCCATACGTTTCGTGCTCATCTGAGTTGTATTGTATATGCCCTTTTAAACTCCGGAGTCTCATGATTGCAAAGAGAGTTTGTTGTGTAGTTAACGGGTCGGGTTTGACCCGAACACTACGTGGCTCGACCTTGACTAAAAAAATAAAATTTCAGGCTTAAATACTCGATTTTTGTCAAACATATTTTTAACAAATAAGTTAAGATAATTATAATAAATTATTAATTTGAGTCGATTTAATTAATTCAGTTCAAATTTAATAATTGAGTTGAATTGTCAACACAAGTAGCATTTGATTAGTTTAGATATGATATACATATTGCATGAATTTTGAGATAATTTTTAATCTGCTTTTATAAAAAATTGAGAATTACAAATAATTTGTTAGCTATATTTAATTAAAAATGTAAAAACAATATTATTTTGTTTATAAGTCGGGCAGGTACTTCAGGCTAGATTGGACTTGAATAGTCCAAACCCAAGCCCGGCATGGGTCGATGTTCGATTGTTTTAAAAAATCCGACATTGTTATCTCTAGTCTTTGTCTTAGGGGTGTCAATGACCCGGGCCCAAACCCAAGCTTGACATGGGCAGATGTTCGATTGCTTTCAAAAATTCGGCATTGTTATCTCTAGTCTTTATCTTAGGGGTGTTAATGGGCCAAGCCGAAGCTACTCCTGACCCTACCGAAGGCTAGGGTGAGATACACCTGTAGCCTTATGGGCTGGGCCAACTCGACCTATCATATATTTTTTTTAAAGAAAAACGCTAAAAACAAAGTCTTTTTGAAGTAAAGGTTAGGTCACGAATTGGGTCAACTTTGGCCTGTGACCCAGTCAACCCAAGCTAAAATCGGGTTGGACTGGACTAAATTTGACATCCTTATTTTGGGCATATTTGGATAACAACTGATAAACTAATTTTTTGCTGATTGACTAAAAATTAACTATTTGACTTTACCAATAATTCATTTGTTGTGTTTGATTGTTGGCTGCTTGGATTGGCTAATCGAAACCAACCAACCAAAATTAAAAAGCTAGGGGGAAGTAGCGTTTCAAGAATCAGCTGTTTACTTTTTCTTATAATGCCAATTTTACGCCTCTCTCATGAGAGAAAGAGAGCCACTGCTTTCACTTGGCTTCTTTCTTTGGTCTACTTCTTCGTTTCATTTCTACCGATAGTAGATAGATTTGAGAGTGAGAATGGAGAAGGCATTAACTAAAGTTAGTAGCTTGAAAGTTGGGGGATCATGGATCTCTAAGAAAGCCAAGGAGGAGCTCTGTAACATTACTGAAGATATAACAGTTAGTAGACAGATTCTTTCTTTAATAATGTTCTTTTAGTTCTTTGTTTTGTGCTTTGGTATATTCCTTTTATTGATGTTGTTTTTTTGTGTGTTTGTGTCTTTTCTTGGTTTTAAGTGATCTTTCTATTGTGGGTTTTTGGGTGATTTGTGTGATGCGGGTCAAATGTACTTTCCCCATTTCTCGGCTTCTGCCAATTTGTTACGGATCTAATGGATTATTCTTTTAGGGGAAATAAATGATTTTGGAACATGGGTTGGGATAATTGGAATTGGATTTAGAAAAGCAACAGATAGGGAATTTTTGAGTAGAAACTAATGTAATGGTGGTGGCTTTGTCCATTCCTCATACTATGGCTTTTAGGATGTGTTGTACTTGCCATTTCTGAAATGTAGTTTGCAGATAAAAAAGAAAGAAAACGAGTGGGAATGAATGAAAATGTTAAATCTTTTTTACTTTTCTACATTAGATTAGAGAGTTCAGTGCGGAGCCGATGAAAATTGAGTAAGATTTTGAGTTTTAATCATCATTCTCATCATTGAATGTTGTTTCTTTGCTTGGTGCATGTGAAAATGGTTAAAATTCTAATTTAACTTTTGCATTTTGCAAACTTTTTCCAATACAGTTGAAGAGAAGGCAAAATGGATTTTTAACAAACTCAAAGGTAGGAAATTTTTACTGATTTGAATTGAAAAAAGGGTAATAAGAATGATTGTTTTAATAGATTTGTTCCAAGAAACTTGTTTTTAGAATTAGATTGAAATGGAAGCTGATTCTCTTGTAAACTAACATGGAAGTCATGTATTGCTTGCATATTACCGTATGCTTACCTGTGTATTCTCTTCTCATGCAGGGGAAAGCCGCTGAAAACTTTGCCAGATCTTCTCCGAGAGTACAACTTACCATCCTGACTCCTTCCTCAAAATGTGACTTGTTACGAATTCGATGAATCAAAGGCCAAGCTGATAGTATACTTGCCTTCTGTTTGTGAACTCAGCTTCAAGGACTTCTGTTCTAAGATATTACACTAGAGTGAAAGCAACCCTTATGAGGGGAAAGCTTACAGGTATAGAAGGAATCAAGACAAAGGTCCTAGTGTGTGGGAGTATAAAGCCACAAATTCAAATATGTCATTGTATACATCTGATAGAACTGATTAGCTTTGGAGCATCTTCAACTCTCTGAATGCACATCTCTGGAATTAGAATTTTGCAATCTATCTTTGGATTTTGGAATTTGCGTAAATTAGACTTGTAGTTCAGGTAGACTTGGCCAAGAAGAGTTACTATTAGGCCCTTAGTTAACTATGATTTTTGTAATTTCATGGCTCCTTTCGCAATTATTAAACCTTGGGGGACTGGTGTTTCTTGTGTTTGCAGTGAATTTTTAACACTAATCTGATTGAAAAATCATTTAAATTAAGAAGTATGTTTAGAACTGGTTTGGGACAATTCCTAGGTAGTTTTTTTTTATTTGAATAAGATTAACACCAATAAAGAGGAGGAAAACTCTATTAAATCCACGTTGAATTATACTATTGTGGACTACAGATTTTGCGTTATCAACAAGATTGTCACCATATTCAAGATTTCACAAGCTTACACAGGAAATCCACTATTCTCTGTGCCTCAATAGCAATAGAAGGTTTAGAATACACAAAATAGTTTGGTCTTCTATCTACATTCCTTATTTTTGGTTCAAAATTAAATATCAATTAATAATAAAATTAATATATTTTAAACTTTTATTTGTTAAATAAGTAGTATGTTAT
>JAOTAX010000009.1:25910695-25924616 GCA_025629825.1 Erythroxylum guanchezii | reverse complement strand
TAGGTAATTTTAAGATTTGTAGGATTTGCTATTCATGATTTAGACTTTTTGTGATATCATTTATACTAATTATATTGTTTCCATGAAAACTCAGGTAAATATTACTTAGTTGTCAAAGGCTATCTGGAAAGAGAAGGATATTTGATACCTTGTCCAAAGACAAGGTATCATCAATCAGAGTTCTGTGGTACAAATCCAAGAGGATCTCGAGAAGTTTTTAATTGAGCTCATTCATTATTGAAAAGTTGTATTAAGAGGACTTTCTGTGATCTTAAGGCTCGATGGAAGATATTGGAGAAAATGCCTCAACACAAGAAGACATTGAAAAACAGAGAACTCGGGGATGACAACTATTTGTGATAATATTGCTTCTAGTTTAATAGTAGTTAGATGTCATTCTTGAATTGTTATAAACCTTTGTTTTAAATGATGATGTTCATTTCTTTTGTTCCATTTGAATTGTGTTGTTAAACTTCATTTGAATTGTGTTGTTGTTGTTGTTGTTATTGCTGTTGTTGTTGTTGTTCTTGTTTTTGTTATTTATTTATTTATTATTATTATTATATGTTCTATGTATTTTATTAGAGTTATAAACTTAATTTTCGTTGAATTAAATATCTAAAATCTAAATTCCTATAAGAATATTCAACAAACTACTAAGATATATAATATTTATACCCATATATTTTTTTTAAAGTCATGTCCTCATAAGTCATTTTACATATAAACAGCTAATTACCAAACATCTCTAATAAACAGCTAATGTAATTCGCTGGTCAAATCAACTAACAACTAATGCATTCAGCTGATTGCCAAACAGAGCCTTAGTCTAAGAAAGTGAACGGGTATGTTTGGATAACAGCTGATCAGCTAATTTTTAACTGATTGACTAAAAATGAGCTGTTTGACTTCACCAATAAGCTAATTGTTATGTTTGGTTGTTGGCTGGTTGGATTGGCTGATTCAACCCAACCAGCCAAAATTAAAAAGCTAGGGGGAGGCAGCGTTTCACGAATCAGCTATTTATATTTTTTATAATGCCAATTTTACCCTTAAACTTTTTACAATGCCATTTACGCCTCTCGTGTTTACGCCTCTCTCACGAGAGAGAGAGAGAGCCACTGCTTTCACTTGGCTTCTTTCTTTGGTCTACTTCTTCGTTTCATTTCTACTTATAGTAGATAGATTTGCGAGTGAGAATGGAGAAGGCATTAACTAAAGTTAGTAGCTTGAAAGTTGGGGGATCATGGATCTCCAAGAAAGCCAAGGAGGAGCTCTGTAACATTACTGAAGACATAACAGTTAGTAGACAGATTCTTTCTTTAATAATGTCCTTTTAGTTCTCTGTTTTGTGCTTTTGTATGTTCCTTTTTTTGATGTTGTTTTTTGGGTGTTTGTGTCTTTTCTTGGTTTTAAGTGATCTTTCTGTTGTGGGTTTTTGGGTGATTTGTGTGATGTGGGTCGAATGTACTTTCCCCATTTCTTGGCTTCTGCCAATTTGTTATGGATCTAATGGATTATCCTTTTAGGGGAAATAAATGATTTTGGAACATGGGTTGGGATAATTGGAATTGGATTTAGAAAAGCAAACGGATAGCGAATTTTTGAGTAGAAATTAATGTAATGCTGGTGGCTTTGTCCATTCCTCATACTGTGGCTTTCAGGATGTGTTGTACTTGCCATTTTTGAAATGTAGTTTGCAGATGGAAAAGAAAGAAAGCTAGTGGGAATGAATGAAAATGTTAAATCTTTCTACTTTTCTTCATTAGATTAGGCAGTTCAGTGCGGAGTTGATGAAAATTGAGTAAGATTTTGAGTTTTAATCATCATTCTCATCATTGAATGTTGTTTTTTTGCTTGGTTCATGTGAAAATGGTTAAAATTCTAATTTCACTTCTGCATTATGCTAACTTTTTCCAATACAGTTGAAGAGAAGGCAAAATGGATTTTCAACAAACTCAAAGGTAGGAAACTTTTACTGATTTGGAGTGAAAAAAGGGTAACAAGAATGATTGTTTTAACAGATTTGTTCCAAGAAACTTGTTTTTAGAATTAGATTGAAATGGAAGCTAATTCTCTTGTAAACTAACATGGAAGTCATGTATTGCTTGCATATTACCGTATGCTTACCTGTGTATTCTCTTCCCATGCAGAGAAAAGCCGCTGAAAACTTTGCCAGATCTTCTCCGAGAGTACAACTTACCATCCTGACTCCTTCCTCAAAATGTGACGTGTTACGAATTCGATGAATCAAAGGCCAAGCTGATAGTATACTTGTCTTCTATTTGTGAACTCAGCTTCAAGGACTTCTGTTCTAAGATATTCCACTAGAGTGAAAGCAACCCTTGTGAGGGGAAAGCTTACAGGTATAGAGGGAATCAAGACAAAGGTCCTGGTGTATGGGAGTATAAAGCCACAAATTCAAATATGCCATTGTATACATCTGATAGAACTGATTAGCTTTGGAGCATCTTCAACTCTCTGAATGCACATCTCTGGAATTAGAATTTTGCAATCTATCTTTGCATTTTGGAATTTGCATAAATTAGACTTGTAGTTCAGGTAAACTTGTGACTATTAGGCCCTTAGTTAACCAGGATTTTTGTAATTTCATGGCTCCTTCCGCAATTATTAAACCTTGGGGGACTGGTGTTTCTCGTGTTTGCAGTGAATTTTTATTATTTGAATAAGATTAAAACCAATAAAGAGGAGGAAAACCCTATTAAATCCACATTGAATTATACTATTGTGGACTACAGATTTTGCGTTATCAACAAGATTGTTCAAAAGATTGTCTCCATATTCAAGGTTTCACAAGCTTACACAGGAAATCCACTATTCTCTCTGCCTCAATAGCAACAGAAGGTTTAGAACTTTAAACGATGATGTTCATTTCTTTTGCTCTTTTTATAAATTGTATTGTTAAACTTCATTTGCATTGTTATATTTTATGTTTGGATGTATCATAATGATGATGATGATGGTTATTATTATTATTATTGTTATTATTATTATTATATATTTTTATTCGATTTATAAATTTAATTTTTATAAAATTTAATATCTAAAATCTAAATTCTTATCAGAATATTGAACGAAATACTAAAATATATAATATTCATACACTTATTTTTTTTTAAATCATGTCCTCATAAGTTATTTTACACATAAACAGCTAATACTAAACAGTTAATTTTACCAAACAATAAATAACAAAAACTAATACAATCAGCTGATATAATTAATTAACAGCTAATGCAATCAACTAATTGTTAAATAGGCCTTTTATCTCTTATAAATAAATAATCTTAATGAAAGCTGATTGGATGGATATAACTTACAGTTGTCAAGCCAAGGAGCTTCGTGTGTCTGTAACGTAAGCATCAAACTCTGACTCTCCGAATCATTGTATCATTATATTAAATTATCCAAACACAATCGACACAATCGTTAGTATTTAATATTTATTGGATTCGCTACGCAAATTCAGGCAGACCAAATGCACCCGCCCAACTCTCCGTCCGACGATACGACGCCACTCCTCTCCCGGTCACTATCCGACTACGTCCGCCGTGGCCGGACCCTCCTCCGGCGGCCACCGCAGCCCCTCCTCGGCGCGGCGGTTGGGTTCAGCCGCCGCATGCTGCTGCTTCGGGGACCCTCCGTACGGGTGCGCGAGAACGCGGCGGAGCAGTTTGAGGAGCGACAGGTGGGTTGGGCTTACTCGACGCCCATGGTCGCTCTCGATGTGGTGTGGAATTTGTCGTTCGTGGTGACTGGGGTCGCTGTGTTAGGGTTCAGCGTGAAGGAGAGGCCTGCGGTGCCTCTGAGGTTGTGGATAATTGGGTATCTTTTTCAGTGCTTTGTTCATATAGTTGTGGTTGTGTATGAGTTCGGAAGGAGACGTGAAGATAGGAGCGTGAGTGTGAGTGACAGTGGCAATTTAATGGATTATGGAACTTGGCAACGTGGGTCTGACGAAGGGACTAGGTCGAGGTAATAAAGGTTCTTTCTTTTTTGTTTTCTAGTTCTTTTTCATGTTGTTAACCAAGTGTTTGTCTAAATGTCTAGATGGGACAAAAGTGTTATTTCCTTAAGCATAAGATGAGACAGAAAGGAGAACTTGAATGTTTTGGCTGATGGAAATGTTGGGTTTATCTTGTTTTTGTTTCGAATTTCTTGGTTTTGGATCTTCGTTTATGTGCTGCTTTCGTAGTTGGCTAAAGATCAAGCTTTGAGGTCGATTTTATATTGAGTGTCATTCATGATCATGCACTGCCTTCCTGTAACTTTGAAATCATTTTATAGGATACTTGGGAAAATCTCCTGTTTCTTTTCTTTTGCAGTGTTGCTAAGAACCTGGAATATGCAAATACGATGTTTTCCTTTATCTGGTGGATTATCGGGTGCTACTGGGTTGCTTTTATTAGTTACCGAGACCTGAAACATGATTCACCTCAGCTTTACTGGTTTGTTTGATTTTGCTCTTTAGCAATGTAGTTTTGCTTAAAACAGACCTTCCTTTTACATGTTTATTAATTTGCTAATTGGTCTCTTTTTCAGGCTTTGTGTATCATTTCTTGCTATTGAAGTTTTCTTCATAGGAATCTGTGTGGCTGTTGCATGTCTGATTGGTCTTGCTATTTGCTGCTGCCTTCCGTGTATACTTGGAATCTTATATGCCATGACTGATCAGGTAATTACCTTCCTTAGGCTCGGTTTCAATGCATTTCGGTGGATTACTGTCTCCTGCCATTTACAACTTGAGGATTTGCTATCATATATGAATGAACTCTCTCTCAGATTAAGCATTAGTTGCAAGTCCAGTTCGGCCATGAAACAGAGGCTGTAATATGCAATTGTTAAAAGTACACCAATCTTGCAGGCTAAAGAACTTGGAATCAATATGATGGCCAAAATAAGAATGAATGTACTCTTGGATGTGAGTTTACAGATTCATAGGCAGAATAAACATGGTGAAGAGTCTTTGCTTAAAGCATGCTAGCTATATTACTGTCTTTCTTGTGCTTATTTGTATATCTTCAACATGGATATACCTTTTTGAACTTTATTTGAGTTTCACCATTAATTTGGTTCCAGGAGGGAGCAACAAAAGAAGAGATTGAGCGATTGCCAAACTACATCTTCCGCAGGACAGGGGACATTGAAAAGGTTAATGATGACATTCAAGAATCTTTCGAAGGGATTATGACCCAATGCAGTGCTGCAACACCTGCCAAACGTGTTCTTTCCAATAAGGATGCTGTAAGTGACTGAGTAGCAGAAACTTTGTATTGTATAATAGTGATTTCCCATCTGGGCTCATCTAAACATGGGTCAGAGAACAAATTGATGATTTGTTATTTGGAGACACCATGACTTGAAGCCATAAGGAGACACAGAATCCTTTACCTTCTACACACATTAATAGATACTAAAGCAAGCTTTACCCAGTTGGCAATTCTCTATCACTTCTCTGACTTTCTAGTTACGTGATAAATCTAGCATCTGCCCAATTCGTCTACCTTGAAATTGTTCTTTTCTCTTCTTCACTTATCCAACCGCCTCTGCTTTAAACCTTTGTTGTACTTTACAGGAATGCTGCATTTGCATCTCGGCCTACGAAGATGGTGCTGAATTGCGTGAGCTTCCATGTGGCCATTACTTCCACTCCATGTGCATAGACAAATGGCTGTACATCAATGCGACCTGTCCATTATGCAAGCTCAACATTCTCAAGACTGGAAGCGAAAGCGGCAGTGCGTGAACGTCAAACTAATCAGGTTTTCCAATGGAGTGGGAAGACTGAACTGACGAACACACTTCCCATTTGAAGCCGTAAGCTTCATCTTCAACATCTTCTTTACAAGGACGACCTGAGGATATTTCCTCCAGAGTTGTTTGCTTTTGTCCTGTTATTAATGTACATATTCCTTCTGATATATAATCATTAGATTTAGATCAAACTAATTGCATTAGGTGTTTGAAGTTGTTTGCTTTTGTCTTGTTATTAATGCACATATTCCTTCTGATATATAATCATTAGATTTAGATCAAGCTAATTGCATTAGGTGTTTGAGGTTTGTACTTGTTGGCCTAGCATTGCGTTGCAGTTTAGCCTGTTCATGATATCTGTAAGAGATCATTTCATATTCTCATGTTCTGTAGCTAAGTTTTATTTTCTCTTTTCAAAAGAGCTCAGATGCGCAGTTTTCATTAGCTTTTCAGATGAACGTGATGAGCCGTACCCATCACTGAAGCACTGTATTTCCTCATTACTCTGTTCTATGACTTGAACTCTGTTTCTAGACTTAAAGCAGAGTACTACTCTACCACTTGTTTATTGAAGTCTATATCTATACAATGTAAAGAAAAATGCAGCCCCCTACATGACTTACCTTATAGCAAGGCTTGTCCAGCCCGAATTGATCAGGCTCTTAAGTTTTTCTCAAAATTTTGTATTTCAAATTGGGCCCAAGTTGCTTGACCCGATTTGAAGCCATTAACTCCATCACAAGCTTTTCGTCCTTACAGGATATGACCATGACAGAGTGTTTGGTGGTACGTCCCCTACATTGCCAAGACCTTAAGCCTAAGTTATGCAATGCAATACTATGTAGAATTATTACTTCTGAAGGAGAAGGTCCAAGGAGAGTGAGAGGCTAAAGGGATACTGCAGAAAGACGTAGAATGAAGGAATTTTCAGAGAAAGGAGAAAGAAGAGGAGAGGTTGTGTTCTTATGGGTCAGTGCGTGAAACAGTAACACAGAGATGAATATGAAAAACGAGTGGTTTGTATAAGAATTACAAAGAAGAAAGGAATCCTGATTAATGTGAAAAACCTATTTCAAGTTGGAATTGGAGTAATCTTTAGTTAGGGATTAGGTCGGATTTGAGTTTGGGTTCGGATTATCCAATTTGACTTGACGTGAAATTTTGAGTTGATTGATTTTCAAGTTAGGTTTTAAGTTTGCTTTGCTGTTTGAAGATTTTAAATTTTTAAATAATTTTAGAAATTGTAGCATTGAAAAATAAGATTATTAATTCAATTAAAAAGTTTTTTCAAATTTAAACGAACTAAAATTCAATTAGAGTAGGAGTTTGAACAATTTAAAATTCGAATAAATTAAAAGTAAAATTTTAATAAGTTCGGGACTAAATATCTCAAGTTTAAGTCATACCTGATCAAATTTAATTTAATTCATTGATTTCAAGTCGAACAAGTAAAATCACTTCTTGCTTAACTCTTTCTATAAGAATTACGAAGTTTTCTTAACATGTTCGGTATATACCGTTAGAGGACAGACATTTGTGTTACTATAATGGTTAAAATGGATCGATCTCAAAAACGGTTCGAGGAATACAATAAGAATATGATCAAGTTTATGAATAAATTACAAATTAAGATCTATGCTTTATTTGCTAATTATTTCATAAAATTAAAGTGATATCAATTTTTGGGAAATTAAACATAATTATTTCGATGCATTCAGGATCGGATCCCGTTCCAATTTTTCAATTGTGGTATAATTGTCATTTTTAATTATTAATGCTACAAATACTTTTTTTTTAATAAAACCTACTCTAGCAAATCAAATACGTATATATTCTTTTAATTTATTGTTCTCATGATACATTTTAATTATATTTATTCTTTAATCTAAGATGTTTTATTTAAGATTTTACATATTATAGCTAAATCAATTCAGTCATGCTTTTACTACAATTTAATACAAGTTCTACATGTGTAGAGTTTTGACCTTTTAACATATAGGAATTCCACCAATTACTTGAAAAAGAAAATACTTTTATAAGAAAAACATGCTTGAAAACCTAATTAACAATATATAATACAAATAAAAAAATTTAATTCACAAAACACAAAACTATATCATAAATTAACAAAGTTATTTTATGTATTATAATTAAAAACTTTAAAGTATTGAAATATAAATTATTTATTTTTATCATAAATACTCTCATTTATACCCTTTTATGTGAGACAATTAATATATAAATTCCCAATTAATATTGTACATCTAAATTATAAATAAAAAATTGCCTTATTTAGCAATCAGCAGATTACATTAACTGCAAGTTAATTCTATCAGTGGTTAGCTAACAACGGGTTAATATAGCTGATTTGATTAGTGGATACATCAATTATTTATTTAAAAATGTTTGATAAAATTAATTGTTTAATATTAATTGTTTATGTATAAAATGACTTATAAGAGTACGACTTTAAAAAATTATAAGGACACGAGTATTAGTTGTTTATATCTTAGTATTTATTTGAATATTCTCATAAGAATTTAGATAGAGCAAAAGAAGTCAACAACATCATTTTATCCAATATTTTCGATCGAGTCTTAAAAACACCGAAAATCCTCTCAATACAACCTCTCAATGATGAATGAGCTAAATTTAAAACTTTTTAAGATCCTCTTAGATTTGCATTACAAAGGAGCAATTATAGAAATTAAGAGATCACTAAAATGCTACTAAAAATAAACTCGAGAATGGTGTCGGTAGGATTGCACTAGGAGTTTTTCCTCAAATGCAACACCAACAAATTTAATATAAAATTGGGTCTCTAAAAACGATATCGATTTAATTTCTATTTTAAGGGAATATAATTTTTGTAATTTTAATTTTAATTTTTCAAAATTTTAAAATTGAAACTATTTTTTAATATATTAAATTAAAATAAATTTATTTTAAAACACTGTTTATATTAATCTTTTAAAATTTAAACTTAGATAAAAATAATTAATTTAAATTTGACTTAATAATTTTATATTAAATTAAATTGAACTAAACATAATAAAAAAGTGATAATAATATTATATATTAAATATTGATATAAAAAGGAACGGTCCATACAAAAATAATTAATGTAATATAATTAGAGATAACAAATTTAAAATTATTTAATTTTATGAAAATTTTAATTTAATATTTAATATTATAAATTTTAATTTAATAAGTAACTTTTTAAAATTTGTATAAATTAAGTCAAATTTATCTCTATCTCTATCTCTATCCCTATCTTTATCTTTATCTTTATCTCTATTTCTTTAAGTAATTTGTAATAACTTTTGGGTATAATATTGTTGTTTGATTACTGCTATTTTTATTTTGTTGGTACTGCTCTTAATTTTAGTGATTTTATTATTACTGACATTTGTAAGATATTATTAAATGATGTTATAATCATTTAATATTTTGTTGATTATTTGGACTTATAAATTGGGTTATTTATGTTTGGATATTAAATTTTAATAAAAAATATACTTTTAATGTTTACATATTTATATATTACCGATTTATTAGAAATTTTTAATTTTTACTTCGTTTAGGGCCTATAAAAACGTTAAAAACAGCCCTAGCTCGAACAAGTTGGGCCCAAGCCTTAACTTGACTACCCCAAGTAGCCTATTTTTTATTTTTAAATTAAAAAAAAAAGATTACCAAAACATGTCATCTTTCTTATAGTTGTTGTACTCAAGTCGAGTCGGGCTGAACACGGATAACCTGAACTTAAGGCCCAATCAACTCGGTCCTGACTGATTAACCTCAGACTGGGCGACCTAAATACTTTGTCTATACATTTCTGATTTCTCATTCAAAATCTATTATTAACATTTCGTATGAAGTCAAAGCCTAGGTTAGAATTATGTTAGGATTTATTGTTGTAAATTGTCGTAATCAAATTCTTTTGCATTCATGATCCGTATACTATTTACAAACTCGGCTGGAAAAGAATGGGTCAAAGAGTTAGCCAACTTCCAGGTTAAAAAGCAGCCGCCATAGCTTAAGCACGGGCAGCACACCACACAGGAATCCCCATCACGACTCCGCCGTCGTCTACGTTCGTCTCACCGACGGCCGATCCCACAACGGGCTTCGACGGCGATGAACACGGTCGCAATTTATTAACATGACGATCCTCCTCCGAGACCTTTATCGAAACATTAATAACACCAGTCTTGTCACACTTCTCATTCTTCAGTCGGTAACTCAATAGGTGTGCATAATTCTCCGCCGTATTATGACTCCCGAAGAAATCAGAAACGGGAACGTTCACACTACCTATGACTCTGTTCGCAGAGCCAACCTTGGAAAGCACTTGGAGGGTTATGAACCGAGCCTCCATTGGCATGGCCATCACTAGCTTCTGGTTCCACGAAGGAGAGCATCCTCCTTCAGATTCAGCTCTTGTGGATTTGAAGTTTGAAGGGTCGACCTTGACAACGACGAAGCTGTTCTTTTTCACAGGTTTTTTTTTAACACACAAGTTTTCTGCAGACAGGATGGTGATTTCTAGAGTGAGAAACGCCATGTCCAGATATATAAGATCGATAATGCGAAAACTTAAATGGGTAACTAAGTTTCTGGTGGTTCGAAGGATTGCAATTGTGAAGAGGTGAGAGGTCTTTTATAGGTATATATTGGTATGGAAGTTGTCCGTTACGAGGAAGATGATGGGAAAGGTTGAGGAAACAGATATAGTGGTCGTGTGGAAGAGCGAGTCAAACGTGTTGACTACGTTGACTCGACTAAGGTTCCCTTATGTTTTAAAGTAGAAGTTGAGTCGAGGCTTCTACTCAACGTAGTTTCCTTCCGATAATATAGACACGGATCAGATCATCTGATTGTTTGTACATACAAATATGTACAATTACGTATCAATAGAAGTGTTGAGTTATCAAACATTATATATACGCACATAACTAGAAAGTACTTCTAATTCAATCCTAACTATCAAATTTCTCGAATAATTGATGGTCCGAAATTATCATGATATTATCACAAAAATTTTCAATTCACAAACATCCATATCCAATTCATAATACATAAGCCTTTAGAACTCATTCATTCGTTATCACACCAAGCAATTCAACATTGTATTCATTATTATTATCATCTCAATTAATAATGCATAATTAAACTAAATATTACTTAATCATATCGAATACTAATTTAAGTTCAAACACACCTTAAACAAGTCCATTTAAGTTCTATTGTACCCAATTAATCAACTAAACCTTATATAGTTTTTGATTTGCTAAATACCCCTTTTTTCACCTTCCTAACCATTTCCTACAATTGTGGGATAAGTAATCCAAAACTTTCAAATAGTTGTTTTCACAGGATAAGTTTTTGAATCAGTTTTGTATGGCCATTCTGACCTAGAAATTGACATTTTTAGATAATATATTCTCTAAACAAATGTTTCTCTATGTATTAAGTTTCAAACGAAATAAAGTTAATGCAATTTGGTTCATTATTCCGAGAGTTATACCCAAAATACTACAAAGTGTTCTCAACTATGAACAACAACTAGAACTCAACTTCAAGCCAAATTTCAAAACCCTTAGTGACAGAAATCAAATTTGTTTTATTTATGAAAGTTGTAGATATATGTATCTACAGGTCAAGATATGGCTATAATACCGATGCCTATTCAGTAGACCCACTCATTCTAACAAGTATCTAGCATGTGTTAAGTTTCTAACCTCGAATCTTCATTAATTCAGTACACATTTTATCCACTTCAAACATAAAACAATACATGTAACATGATACCGAGTTTAGTATTCCCTTACCTCTTTAAACTTCAAAGAACAACTCTAAATCACTTCAAAGATTCAGCTATACCAACACTTTCTAACAATCAGCTCTTATCTAAGATTAAGGTGCAACTTTCAGCACCAATAAGATGATAACACATAAAATTACAAGACCATCTTCATAATAAAATAACTTACAAAACTTTTAAGTGCTGATGATTCAAACTTTAGCAAAATTCCAAAAGTTGAGAGAAAGTGAGAGGTTTTGATGGTGAGGAGTAAAGTGAAGAATGAATAAGAAAAAAATGACTCCAGCAGAAACTTGCCGCTTTCATTGCTAGGTGTCATGAATTGTAACAACATTTGTCCCTATGCATGATCTTCATTTGTCCCACATTAGAGCTGCCACATGTCAACAATATAATAAGCCATTTGTCACTCACTTATTGCTGCCATTTGTCAATTTACTAACTATGTCATTTGTCACTAAATCGACTAAGCCAAATGTCCTTAACTCATAGGCTTAATCATTCTAATTTTCATGTACCAACTTATCTTGCAACTTGACAATTTTCCTAATTCAAATATACATTTTAATTCTTAAATTCTCTAATAGTATCAATTAATTCCAATTCACTAAGTAGGATCCATTAAACCCAAAATTCAAGTCAAATACAATTCGCAATCATGTTACAATTTTTAACACCTATCATACATGTACTTTCATGAACATGTAATATTCCAACTAGGGTACAATATAGGGCCTTATATTAAGAATACTGAAAGCCCTCTCAATACAATTTCTCAATGATGAAGAGCTAAATTTAAAACTTCTTGAAATCCTCTTGAATTTGCATTACAAAGGTCCAACTGAAGAAATTAAGAGATCACTAAAATGCTACTAAAAATAAACTTGAGAATGGGGTCAATAGGATTACACCAGGAGTTTTTCCTCAGATACAGCACCAACGAGTTTAATATAAAATTGGGTCTATAAAAATGATATTGATTTAATTTCTAATTTAAGGAAACATGATTTTTTGTTATTTTAATTTTAATTTTTCAAATTTTAAAAATCGAAATTATATTTTTAATATATTAAATTTAAATAAAATTATTTTGAAAAAACTGTTTATATTAATATCTTAAAATTTAAACTTATATAAAAATAATTAATTTAAATTTGACATAATAATTTTAGATTAAATTAAATTGAACTAAACATAATATACAAGTGATAATAATATTATATGCTAAATATTGATATAAAAAGGGATTTAATACCAGGTCTATTTACCAAACAAGACTTATATTTCAAAAAAAAATTAGACCTTGCTCTTGGAAAAGTAATCCAAGTGGCAATTGCCACATAAACCTATGTTTTTTGGTAGCCCGATAACTTTTGCCTGGGTCTGCGCCAAACCCAAGGCTCGATCGAGTTTGAGACAACAAGCTAGAGCACTGGCAAGCTTAAACCGGTCCTAGCCTGTCTTTTCCCAAAGCCCACCTTTATTAAGGGGCCACAGTAAGAGAATATTAAATGTTAAAATCTTGTATATTCTGTTTCTTAAAATATTGAGTCTATGTTTATTACTCTCTTACGTGACCACTCTCAATTTTCGTATATTACTCTTGTCGTGGGCCCCATTCTCAGATCTTACGTCGTTTTATAGATTTTCATCCTAAGGTTGTTAACTCTCATTCCAAGCCAAAAAATCTAATAATCGCTTGTCTTTGGGTAAACTTGTGGGTCGAATAATCCTTTGGAAGAAGCTGCAAAATAAATTGAAACAGTAGATATTCTAAACGTCTAAAATTCAAACGCATCTATAAACTACTTGATCTGGTATTTCGGTGAGAACCAAGAAATGTGAGAGATGCAAGGAAAGAGCCAAGGAAAGGAAGAAGACTCTAGAGAAAACGAAAAATGAGACGATTAAAGAGTAAAGCGTAAAGAGGGCAAAATCGATATTAAAATAAAAACTATCAGCTGATTACGTTAAAACGCTCCTATAGAGGAGTTTCTTCAAAATTCAACCCAACCAGCTCAAAACCAAATAACCCAAGCAACTTTTTTATAAAATCAACCAATTGATTTGGGTAAGTCAACTATTTTTTGGCTGATCAGCCAACAACCAAACGAGACTAAAATTTTGGACATATCTCTTGGCGTGACGTTCAGATTCCATGTTTAAAAAGTTATTGCTTGTGTTTATAAATTCTTATGAAATATTTAGGTGTATTTCTTCAGCTCAAATTTTTTAATTTTTATCAATATATGAATTTAAATATTCAACTTAATAAAAGAATTCTAAGCTCTAAGTGATAATTTAAAAATAAGGTCT
>JAOTAX010000009.1:25897368-25910595 GCA_025629825.1 Erythroxylum guanchezii | reverse complement strand
TATATTATTTAGCTTATTAAATATTTGAATATTTTAGTGATAATTCCTTGCAACACTTGTGGATCAACCCTTTTTTATTATTATAAATTCCTAAATTTATTGCATTATACAAAAGTATCATTTATTTGTATATTATTATTTAAGTGTCACAAAATTTATTCTTTTTATTTTATTTATATTTATTTAAACTAACATAATATAAATTTAGTCAAACTTTTAATAAAATATAATAAAAATTATTTGACAATTAAATGATACTATAAATATTTGATATGATATACAACATTTACCATTATGTTAATTCCCACAAAAGAAATTTTTTTATTACTTAATGTCACAGGAAATGTTGAATAGTTTAGCTATTTTATGTATTGAAAAGGATACGCTGGACGATATTGATCTTGATAATATTATTAATGATTTTGTATCCAGAAATGAATAGAAAAATTGTTTTTTCATAAATCATGATCATCTATATATTTGTTAGTGCAATTCTCTTAGTATTTTGCAGTCTAGTATTGTTGTTCGATTGCTGCTATTATTATTTTGTTGATACTGCTATTATTTTTAGTGATGTTAATGTTACTGACATTTGCAAGATATTATTAACTGATGTTATGATTATTTAATATTTTGTTGAGTATTTGGACTTATAAATTAAGTCACTTATGTATGGATATTAAATTTTAATACTAAAAATACACTTTTAAAGCTTACATATTTGTATATTACCGATTTATTGGGACCCTTTTTTTTCACTTCATTTAGGACCTATAAAATGTTAAAAACAACCCTAGCTTGAACTTGTTGGCCCCAAGCCTTAACTTGATTACCCCAACTGCCTATTTTTTATTAAAAATAAAAAACGATTACCAAAAGATGTCATCTCCCTTATAATTGTTGTCCTCAAGTCGGGTTGAGCATGGATAATCTAAACCTAAGGCCCGATCAACTCGGTTCTGACCGATTGACGTGAGGCAGACCAGGCGACCTAAATGCCTTGTCTATACAACAACTAGAAGTAGAGATTCAAAAAAGCTTGGCTTTAATGATGTCTGCCTCGTTTCCTCTCGAGTGCTAGGATTGTCATGCCCTAGTGCATGTCTCATCTTGCTGGTCAAGTTTGCGTTTCTGTTCTGTTCTTTCGAAGTTCTCTTTGGTTTTAGGGGTGATGGAGCCGGAATCCAATCGGCTGTCCCTTAACGACAAGGAGAATGAGGAGTTGGTGGTTAAAGCTTCTGATGTTGAAGGATTGGATATCGACTACAAGCTGAGTCTTGTGGGTCGTTTTATTGATGAATGAATGGTCAATTTTGAAGCTATGGAGAGGACATTGCTGAACCTTTGGCGGCCTATTAATGGTACGTGTATCAAACCGATGGGAGGGAATGGCCTATATCTCTTTCAGTTCTTTCATGAGGTCGATCTGAGAAAGATGGTTACTGGTGGCCCCTAGAGCTTTCATAATTGTCTTCTGCTGATTCATCACTTACAGGAAGGTGAGAACCTGGAAGATATTGAATTTCATGCTGCTGATTTCTAGGTCAAAGTACACGATCTTCCTCCTGGTTTTGCTTCCGAAACGCTAGCTCGTAACCTTGGCAATCTGATGGGTAAGTTTTTGGATTATGATTCGGGTCCCAGGAGGAGCTTTATGATAAACTATATGCGCATTCGAGTTCGGTTGGATATTACAAAACCCCTCATGCGAATCAAGAAAATCAAGAAGGAAGGGGGCAATCACTTTGAAGTTTCTTTCAGTTATGAACGAGTCCCTCTTCTCTGCTACCTCTATAGTATCATTGGGCACAACGACACTAACTACCCAAAGCTTATGGAGCTGCTGACGGTGGAGCTTCAACGGGGATGGAAAGAGGATATCTGGTCCGAGATTAGGGCTCAAAATCGAAATCGCCCAAATTAAGGGCAACAAGATCCGTCCGCTCAAGGGAATACCGGATTTAGCTCCATGAATCAAGGATTTCAAACAGGGGATAAGGCAGGAGGGTCGAAATTGAAGATTCTCAACAGTTATGACTATTATCCTCGGCATTTTAATTTTTCGCCAGCACATGGGCCTTACGCTTTGGACTCTTTGGGGCTCGGGCCAGACTCTACAACCCGCCCCATCCATTTGGTCGAACCCACTACAGAAAAGGAAGTCTCTGTTATGGAGGTTGATGGTTTGAAAAAGCGTTTGCGTCCCTCTTCAACCACGCTGAAGCATAACAATGGGGAAACAGATGGTAGAGCTTCTTCCTCTTCGATCAGTGGAGCAACTTCAGCTACAACTCAATCGGCCGGTCTCTTTCATGAGACCCCCCACTCATTATGAATTGCATTGCATGGAACTGCCGAGGCTTGGGCTACCCTCGTGCAGTCACAGCGTTACAAGACATTGTTCAACAACACCGACCTTCTTTTCTTTTTCTTTGTGAGACTCTTGTTTCCTCTACTAGAATGGAGGATATTCGTGTTAGGTTAAAGTTTGATTGTTGCTTTTGTGTAGACCGGATTGGTCGTAGTGGAGGTCTCGCCCTCCTTTGGAATTCTAATAAAGATGTTTCTGTTTTGGGTTACTTCAGTAATCATATTGATGTAGAGATTGTCTTGTTAGACAAATATAAATGGCGATTCACTGGGTTTTATGGATTTCCAGAAAGGCACAGAAAGCGTTCCAATTGGGCGCTCTTGAAATCTCTGCCTCGTCTTTCTTCTCTTCCGTGGGTCTGTATGAGGGATTTTAATAACTTAATGTCTGCTACTGAGAAGTTTGGTGGTCATGAGTACCCTAGAGCTCTCTTTGATGGGTTTAGGGATTGCGTTGTGGATATTAATTTAATCGAAGTTCCTCTCATTGGTTTTGGTTTTACTTGGGAGTGTGGGCGGGGTTCGAACAACTTCGTAATGGAACGCCTGGACAGAGGACAGAGCCTTCGTCTCAGCTGACTGGGTTGACCACTTCTCCTATCATAAGCTTTTCAGCCTTATCAGCTCCTACTCGAATCATAACCCCATAAAGCTTTACGCGAACATCAGTTTTCCTGTAAAGAAGTTTAGTAGGTTTAAGTTTGAGAACCGAAGCTGGGTTTATCGGAGTTGTTTCTGCGGCGTGGACAAGTTGCATTAGCTCTAGTGTTTTGGAGAAAATTGCCGCATGTAGTGAGTCGATTATTGAATGGAATAAGTCGCTGGGCTCCTCGACTATAGGTCGAATTATGGAAGTTAAAAAACAGATGGGCCTGTTACGTAATACCAATGCATCTGATCTAGCCTTGATGACTCTTAAATCCGAACTATCCAGTTTGTTGGCCCAAGATGCTATTTATTGGAAACAGTGGTCTAAAATTTCTTGGCTAAATCATGATGAAGCGAATGGCAAAATTTTCCACGCCTAGGTTTCGAAGTGTAGGAGAATTATCACGTCTCTGCTTTGAAGGATGACTCTAGCAATCTATGCTCGGATTATGATGCTATGGCTGCCATTGTTTTGGAGTACTTTTCGAGCCTGTTTGTTGTCACAATTTTGACGATTTTTCCTGTATTAGCTTTATGGTTAGTGATCGAGACAATGCTTAGCTTGTAGCTCCTTTTACCCAGGCAGAGTTTAAGAAAGCTATTTTTGATATGCACCATGATAAAGCTCCTGGTCCAAATGGCATGAATCCGGCCTTTTTCCAAAAGTGTTGGGATATTATCGGTGGCGATATTTTTACTCAAAGTTGTGAGTGGCTTAATAATTGTGATTTTCCTTTGGGGTTAAATAATACTACTATTGTCCTTGTTTCGAAAAAGGATAATGCAAGCAGTATGAAGGATCTGAGGCCTATTGCTTTGTGTAATGTACTTTATAAGATTATCGCGAAGGTCCTTGCTAATAGGCTCAAGCACATCTTGCCCAGACTTATCTCTCCCATGCAATCGGCTTTTGTTCCAAGTCGATTAATTTCGGATAATATTATGGTTGCATTTGAATTGATTCACTACATGAAAAATAAAAGTTATGGGTCAAGTGGGGATGTTGCATTTAAAATTGATATTAGTAAGGTGTATGATAGGGTGGATTGGAGTTAATTGGAATTTATTTTGCTTCAATTGGGTTTTGATGCTAAATGGGTTGGATGGATTCAGTTTTGTGTGACTATTGTGAGGTATTATGTGGCGTTTAATGGCAACTGTGTGGGGCCTATTAATCCAAATAGGGGGCTACGTCAAGGGGATCCTCTTTCCCCGTATCTTTTTATATTGTGTGCGGAAGGTCTTTCAGCCCTTTTGCGTAAAGCGGAGTTGCGTGGTGATATTCATGGTGTCCGTATCTGTGAGGGTGCCCCTACTATCTCTCACCTTTTCTTTGCAGATGATAGCTTCTTCTTCTTCTGAGCTTCTCCCATTAAGTGTGGTCATCTCAAGAATATTCTATCTATCTATGAAGAGGCCGCAGGTCAAGCAATCAATCTTCAAAAGTCGAGTATCATGTTCAGTTCCAATACAAAGCAAGATGTTCGACATGCTATCACTAATATTCTGGGGGTTTTTAACCCTATTGACCACGACCGTTACCTTGGGTTACCCTCGTTGATTGGGAGGAATAAAAAGCAGGTTTTGGCCTTTCTGAAGGATCATTTACGTAAAAGAATTACTAGATGGAAAAACAAGCTACTTTTCAGACCATGTAAGGAAATTCTGTTGAAAACAATTGCCCAAGCCCTTTCTACTTATTGTATGAGTGTTTTCAGGCTCCCTTTGAGTATTTGCAATGAATTACAGAAGATGATGAATTCCTTTTGGTGAGGTTCTTCTTCGAGTGACCGCGCTAAGATCTATTGGACTAAATGGGAACGATTGTGTGTTCCTCAGCAATTAGGTGGCATGGGTTTTCGTGACTTGAAGTGTTTTAATCTCGCGATGTTGGCCAAGCAGGGTTGACGATTTCTAACATACCTTGATTCTTTAGCAAGCTAGGTTTTCAGGGCCAGGTACTTTCCAACTTCGGATTTCCTTCATGCTAGCGAAGGAAGAAACCCCAATCTCATTTGGAAAAGTATATTCTCAACTAAAAGTATTCTAGACAAGGGTGTTAGATGGCGGGTGGGTGATGGGTCTTCGATTGGGGTGTTTAAAGATCCTTGGCTGCTTAATGACTCTAATTTCTACGTGCTCTCGAGTCCGCTGCAGGGTATGTCTGATATGAAGGTTAATAAGTTGATTAACCCTATTACTTTGAATTGGGATCCGTCTTTGGTAAATGGTATGCTAGCTCCTCACGAAGCGTGACAAGTTTTCCAAATTCCCATCTCTCCTTCCAGGCCGAAAGATACTTTTTGCTGGCATCATACTAGTAATGAGATTTATAGTGTGAAGTCTGGTTATAGGGTCTCTACGTCTTTGGTGTCGGAGACTCAAAACTATGATATGGTGGGTCCGTGGAATGACATTTGGGGTGCTCATCTTCCCCCTAAGGTTAAAGATTTTACCTGGCGTATTTTACGTGATTTTGTTCCTTGTAAACATTGCATCCTTACGCATGGGGTTAATTTGGACCCTGCATGTTCACGATGTGGTGCTTTGGAGACCATAAACCATGTACTGCTTACGTGCCCTCATGCTCGTAATGCATGGACGTCCTTAGGTATTGCCTTACATAGTAATACTATTAAAGATTGTATTGTTGATTGGCTTCGTGTAGGCAATTTGGAGCTTCGAGTTAGATCCCTTACCATCTGCTGGAGTTTGTAGTTTCATCATAATCTTTTTTGCTGGAAACAATAAGATACTTCTCCGTATTCTATTGTGGTTTTTGCGAATGATTTCATTCGAGACTGGAAAGCGGCGAAAATTACGTTTGGGCAAGTGCAGGTTGTTCCCAATAAGACCAACGTTCCTGTAGGGTGGCAACAACCTCTGCTTAGTTGGGTAAAATGCAATGTTGATGCTTCGGTTGATAAAAGATGAAACAAGTCAAGTTTTGGAGCTATCCTTCGAGACCATCATGGCAACTTTATGATGGGTTTTTCGGGGCATTTTTCTTCTTATACCAATGCCACTCTCGCAGAAGCCGTGTCGATTAGAGAGGCTTTAGCCTGGATTAAAAGGCTTAATTTGGACAAAGTTTTGTCAGAATCAGATTGCTTAGAGGTTATCGATGGTCTCAATTCAAGTTCTTCTAATCTCTCTGAAGTTGGTTTAGTGTTTGCTGACTGCTAGGAGCTTAAGACTCACTTCCAACATTTGTCCTTCCTATGGACGCCTCGAACTGCTAATAGAGCCGCTTATTCTTTGGCAATGGTATCTCTATTACATGCAGATCGTTTTACTTGCAAACGCTGCCAAGTTTTCTCTCTTCTATTATTTTTTCTGATGTTGCTTCTCTTAGAGTTAGTTCAGAGGAGGTCTAAGCCTGGGTATATGGGGTAAAGTCTGTTGGCTTTGGGTTTAGTTTTTTTTTTGGATTACAAAGGAGAAAAACTAAAAACTAAAGCATCCGTCTGGAGTAGACTGCGCCTAACGCATCACGGTTGAAAAGCTCCTGGACTCCAAAAGGGGGCTCCTGGAGAAGAAAGAAGCCCGGCCCAGAAATGCCAGCGGGGCGAGGCGAGCGAGACTGTTCGCACACTGGTTCTTTGAGTTTAGTTTTTACCTCTTCTTTATTGATCTATTTTGTCTTGTGATGTTTTAATGTCAAAAAAAAAAAAAAAAAACTATGAAGTCAAAGTCTGTGGTTAGAATTATGATCTGATTTATTGTCGTAAATTGTCGTAATCCAATTCTTTTGAATTTATGATCCGTATACTATTTACAAACTCGGCCGGAAAAGAATGGGTCAAAGAGTTAAGACAGCTTCGAGGTTAAAAAGCAGCCGCCATAGCTTAAGCACGAGAAGCACACCACGCAGGAATCCCCATCACGACTCCGCCGTCGTACCCGTTCTTCTCACCGACGGCCAATCCCACAACGGGCTTCGACGGCGATGAACATGGTCGCAATTTATTAAGATGACGACCCTCGTCCGAGACCTTTATCGAAACATTAATAACACCAGTCTTGTCACACTTCTCATTCTTCAGTCGGTAACTCAAGAGGTGTGCATAATTCTCCGCCGTATTATGACTCCCGAAGAAATCGGAAACGGGAACGTTCACACTACCTACTACTCTGTTCGCAGAGCCAACCTTGGAAAGCACTTGGAGGGTTATGAACCGAGCCTCCATTGGCATGTCCATTACTAGCTTCTGGTTCCACGAAGGAGAGCATCCTCCTTCAGATTCAGCACTTATGGATTTGAAGTTTGAAGGGTCGACCTTGACAACGACGAAGCTGTTCTTTTTCACAGGTTTTTTGTTAACACACAAGTTTTCTGCAGACAGGATGGTGATTTCTAGAGTGAGAAACGCCATGTCCAGATATATAAGATCGATAACGCGAAAGCTTAAATGGGTAACTGAGTTTCTGGTGGCTTGAAGGATTAGAAATTAGAATCGTGAAGAGGTGAGAGGTCTTTCATAGGTATATATAGGTATGGAAGTTGTCCGTTGCGAGGAAGTTGATGGGAAAGGTAGAGGAAACAGACATAGTGGTCAAACGTGTTGGGAGAGCGAGTCAAACGTGTTGACTACTTTCACTCGACTAAGGTTCCCTTATTAATGAAGAAGCTGAGTCGACGCTTCTGCTCCACGTAGTTTCCTGACGAGCTCCGTTCTAATTTCATTTATAATTTTTTTATTTAATAAATAAAGCCAATAAAAAATTAGTCAACTGAAATAGATAATTTATACTCCTTCTTATTCAAAATAAAAGTCGTTTTAGAGAGATTTTAATCGTGCAAAATAAGTGTTGTTTGTGACTTTTCATGCATATTTATGATTTTACTTCCAAAATTACCCTTTAATTTCTCTCACATCTTAATGATATATATTATATTTTCAAGGCACTTCAATATGTAATTAATAAGGGTATATCAAACATTTCATTAACTTTCTTAATAAGTGTACATCCCTCTAAAATGACTTTTATTTTAAATAGGAGGAAGTTGTAATTAATCTATTCGGCTGGTTTAACGATAAAAACTTTATACTATATAATATTTTGACTCGGTTTTGATTTTTTAAATAAATATTATTATTAAAAATAATTAATTTATAAATGAATTGGTCAATTTTTATTAATTAATAAGATCTTATAAACTAAAATAAATTAATTAATTTTCATTTAATAGTATCTTTTTAAAATTAAACTTTAAAATTTTCAAAAAATAAAGATAATTTCTTTCGATCATGTTTTAAATTATTTAATTTTATTCAATTCTTCTCTAATTTTTTATATTATTTCACTATTAGTATTCTTTAAACAACAATATTGAGTAAAAATTTCGGTGAACTATTATTTACTCTTTGAATATGTAAATATGAATTTGGAAAAATGTACATGACTTTGAGGAAAATTAATTTAAATAATAATAAAAAATCAATTATTAATATTCAAATAAATTAAAAATCAAACTCAAAATTTTTAATGTAAATTACACAATAATTAATATCAATTTTTTGAATTAATTGCCTAATTGGGACCATCTACGACGTCGTCTTCGGGAAGCCAAAAGGCACACTTAGCTCACCACCAACGCGCGTTAGTACAGAGCTTGGAAATGGCTACCACTTCGTGCCATCTCTCATGGCAACCTCGCCTTATCTTCAACTCTCCTCGATTCCGGTCCAGTTCGCCCAAAGTCATCCGGTTCAAATGTTCGGCTAGCCAGACCGGGTTCTTTACCCGGTTGGGTCGGTTGCTAAAGGAGAAGGCAAAGAGTGATGTGGACAAGGTCTTCTCCGGTTTCTCCAAGACCAGAAGCAACCTCGCCGTTATCGATGAATTGCTTTTATACTGGAATCTCTCCGATACCGACAAAGTCCTTGACGAACTCGAAGAGGTTTCATTTTAGTTACCCACTTTCTAAAACGACAAGTTATTATTGCTGTTAAAGGAAGTTCTGCTCTTTTATTTTTGAGTAGGCCCTGTTGGTGTCTGATTTTGGGCCGAGAATTACTATAAAGATAGTGGAGAGCTTGCGGGAGGATATATTAGCAGGGAAGTTGAAATCAGGAAGCGACATTAAGGTTGGAAACATGTGCAAACATTCTTAAACTAATTGTAATTTTTGTTTTTAAGTTTGGAAATTAACATTACATTGTGAATTTTGAATTGGGTTATTGTAGGCTGCTCTGAAGAAGAGTGTCTTGGATTTGTTAAGCAAGATAGGGAACAAGACTGAACTTCAATTGGGTTACAGGTTTTTCAGAAATGTTCCGATTGTAAAGTTGTTATTTAGTGTAGAGTTGATTTTAGTTTGCTGTTGTTTATGTGACGTGAAATACTTTCAGGAAACCGGCTGTTGTTATGATTGTTGGTGTTAATGGAGGTGGCAAGACTACTTCTCTTGGTATGTTAGGAACTTAATTGCAAGGGAAAACTCGAAAATTTGAATCACCAAGAAAGGATGTCACTAGAATATGACACCTATAAGTACAATTCACGCAGTTTGTTATATTCAATGCCTGTTGAATTGGTTTCAACATCTAGTGCACTTATCGAAGTACCCAGGGGCTGCTGCAGTTGTGCACGGCTTAAGTGGTTTGGTGTATATGTTGGGTTAACAGACTTAACTAGAAACATAGGCAAGTTTTATTTGCCTTTAGGTAGTATAGGTACTAACTTAGAAACTCAATGGGCATCATTTGATTAGAGAACTTTGTTCTTGACTTTTCTTAAGAAACAATATTATTTTCAACCATCTATACTGGTAAAGTCGGTTATTTGTCAAATATGTTGCAGGAAAGCTAGCATATCGATTGAAGAATGAAGGGGCAAAGGTGAGATTTGAGCTTTTGCAGCAACTTAGTTGATTCCCTATGGTTGGAATTTGTTTGAACATGACCTTGACCTCTTGCATGCAGTTTTTTTTTTCAAAAAGGAAGACCATTTATGCACAAGAATCTCATCATTTCCTAACAGCTTTGATATTGTTACAGATATTGATGGCGGCAGGTGATACCTTTAGGGCAGCTGCAAGTGATCAATTGGAGATATGGGCTGAAAGGACTGGATGTGAGATTGTTGTTGCTGAAAGAGAAAAGGCCAAAGCATCATCAGGTAGAGAATATTGTCTGGGGATTCTTTTTTGTGCCTTAGCTTTTTGAATTGAAAGAAAAATATTCACAAGGTGGTGTATCAATGAGCATACGATCTGAAGGTGCTTTCTGAACAGTTATTTCACAGGCCGTGAAAAGAGGAAAAGAACAAGGCTTTGACATTGTCTTATGTGACACTTCTGGACGTGAGTATTTCAAGCGCTCATGATTTGCTGTTATAGAATACATTTCCTCCGACTGCTTTATTAATTTTAGTTTTAAGGAAATTCTTGTTTTACAGGTCTTCACACTAATTACAGCCTTATGGAAGAGTTAATAGCATGTAAGAAAGCCGTCGGAAAAGCTGTTCTGGGTGCACCCAATGTAAACTCAACTATCCATACTTTTAACAACTTAGTACTTTGCACAGGCTCTAAGAACATTAAACGTTTGCTGTTTATGCTATCGTATTTCTGCATCTAAATACACCTTTCACCCTTTTGCCAATGGAAAAAACTTTTTGTTTGTGACTATTGAGATACTCCCATTTCTTTTTTTTGAAACATCTTATTTGAATAACATAGATTAGTTATGATAGAGATTTGTGTGATCATTTTATAAGATTTGCAGGAGATCCTACTAGTGTTGGATGGGACCACCGGTTTAAATATGCTTCCTCAAGCAAGAGAGTTCAATGAAGTAATCTCCCTATTCTTTTTGTTGCTTTATTATGTATTGTGTTTCTGAAAAGTAATACAACTCTAATTATCCTGGGGTGTGCAAAATTAAGAAAGCTCATCAGATATCAATTCAAAGGTTATGCGATAGATCGGTATTTGACATTGTGATTATTTGTTGTTGTCTGGTCATGGTTCCTTATCTCCTACTTTTACAAGAAGTTGCTTGCCCATTTTCGAGTATGGTAAAAATTCATTCACCAATCAATTGACTAGCAAGATCTGGACAGGTGGTTGGAATAACTGGGTTGATTTTGACGAAACTTGACGGTTCCGCCAGAGGTGGCTGTGTGGTATGCTCCTATTTCAGTGGTGTGTATTGTTATATGAAGTTGGGTTCTTTGACAATCCATTTCATCTTGCAGGTCAGTGTAGTTGATGAGCTTGGGATTCCTGTAAAGTTTATTGGCGTTGGTGAAGGTTTAGAAGACCTCCAACCCTTTGATGCTGAGGCATTTGTTAACGCCATATTTTCATGAGTCCCCAAATCTCACGGTATGCTGCACGTCTTCTCCGAACGCTTTTATTTCTTCAACTTTTCCTCATTATGTATTGAACTAGTTCCAGTTTTATAGATGATCAGTCCTAAAAACTTGCTCAAATTTGTAACCTGAGCAAGAAGCAACAGTAGGGAGGAAGAAGAATGCAAAGTTTGTCCTAATGTTATAGAGAAGCTGCAGAACATTCCTTCCATTTCAAGCTGAAATAAGCAACATAGATGAGCTCGACTGGATGGAGAATCTCGAGTAATTGAAAGACGAAAGACGAAAAGACTCGCAAACTATGGATATTGGGACTAAATTGCTCAAGTTCTACTCTTTATTCCGTTGAATGTAAAATTAGTTTCAACGATCACAATACAACTGTCGTTCTGTAATGTTTACAAGCATTTTATAACCCTTGAAGATGAGATCCTGAGGAACTTCCAATGCGTAGAACCACCAATCAGAAGCTACACAAATCAGCTAGAACTGATCAATAAGAAGACAAGTTTGCTTATGATCTGAGAAGAACAAGAACGCTCTTTGGAACTTCACAGATTGGCACTTGGAAGATGATAAAATGTAGCACGAGCAGTATAAACCAGCTTCTTAGTGTTCTTGATCCTGAACTCCATAGCAACAACCGTCAAATTCCTTCCACTCCTCACCACCGATGCGTCAACGACCACCTCTTCCTGAAAAACCATTACCCGAGTAAAAGCTAGCTATATTGTACTATTACAGAGTCTACAAAATCAAAAGTTACGTACATTCATAGCAGCGGCGGAGAGATAAGAAATACTCAATTCGCCGAGAAAGAGTTGCTTATCCTCTGCCACGACGGTTCTTGCGCAAGCGGTCGACAATCTCTCCGCTATAGCTCCAACAGCTCCTCCGTGAACTCCTTTGAAGTAATTCTACAAACAAGAAAGTAAATTTCTTACTAATCTAACCTAAAAATCCTGTGTTCCCAACAAATATTAGGGTATTTGAATTTGAATTACGGTTATGAAGGGAAGGACGGAGAAAGAGCAGGAGACGCGGCCGCGTTGGACGAGATCGGCGGTGAGAAGGTCGCGAATCATGTCGTCGAAGAAGCCTTTTGACTTGTAGTCCGCAATCGTAGAGTCGGTGACTCCGACCCCGACCATAAACCCTTTGACCGTAGGGGCATATTTGGGATTCAATTCTTTTGAAACGACTGTCGATGTCTGCTCCGACGAAGAGTTTAGGACGGTGGTTGCGGAGGAGGGTGACGGTGGTGGTGGTTTGCACATGGCGAATAAGATATTCACCAAATTTGTTGGCTCTTCTGATTAGTTTATTTGGTCAGAAATGGACAGTTTGGTTATACTGCGATGAACCTTTCATTTTTGGTCTGATTTTTTTTGTCCTTTTATACTGTTTTGCAATGAAATTTTACAAAAATAATTTTAAAAAAAAAAATAAATTAAACTAATAAAATAAGAGTTTTAATATAAACATGGCAGTCAGATTCAGGTATAACTCGATCTGGTTCAGTCCGATCCGAAGTCACAAGCCAAGTTTGGGTTGACCGAGTTTTGCTTAGATCAGGACTTATTTGAGGTTAGACCAATGTTATGAATACCATACCGGGTTTGGTATCGGATTAGGTTCTGAAACAGAATTGTACCGGTATCGGTCGATATTGGGTACCGTTTCGGAAAATTTTTGAAATTTATGAAATAGTTCCTAAAATTTTTAAAAATTACAAAATAGTCCATATTGGTATATTATATAGTTGTACTGTATACTTTACTAGTTTACTGTTTACATCAATCATGCTTTCATAAATCTTAATAATAAATAATAATAACAATTATTCATTTTATTTTATATATATCTTTATTATATTTTAATTATTTC
>JAOTAX010000009.1:25883988-25897268 GCA_025629825.1 Erythroxylum guanchezii | reverse complement strand
TTTATTAATAAATATTATATAAAATATTAAAATAAATTTAAATAAAAATAATTTATTAGTAATAAAAATAAAAATAACTTATTTTTAAGTTTTATTTAATTTATAATTATAATTAAGAATAAAATATTTATTATTATTTTAAAAACTAAAAAAAAAAAGGGAAAATGATAGGTAGGAGGAAGGGAGGGAAATTTTGAAAATTTTGAAAATTTTGCAAAAGAGACCCCTAATTTTTTAAAATTTCCGGTACCGGCCAGTATTTGACCGATATTTTGAATACCAGTCGATGCCGGCCGGTACCCAAGACGAGATCTGGGTATCGTTTTTCGGCCGATACCGACCGGTACGGTACGGATCTCGTATCATTGGGTTAGACAGATGAAAGAAAAACGACATTGTTTTACGAAAAACAAGGTTGTGATGTTTTTTATAAAACAATATCATATCTATTTTTAATTTTAAAAAATCAGAGAGACGGGTCAAAGTAGACTTGAGCTACCTCAAACGTGATCAGGTCTTAGATAAGGCTCAAACAGAAACTATTGGGTCGAGCCTTTAGGCCCAGGAGGGCTTGACCTAACTTTACTCATTGTCAACCCTAATTTAAGGTTTAAAAGGTTGAATTAGTATAGACCGTTATAAAATCGGTTAAAGATTGTATAAAATTAAAGAATTTAAAATAATATTGAAAAAAATTGTTTCTATCTATCAAATTTTAATTTTAAAAGAAAATTATTAAATAAAAAATAATTAATTAATTTTGATCTATAAACTGATTAATTTGTGTATTAATAAGAATAATTAAAGTAAGTTAAATTGAATGAAAATTAACCGATATAAAATTTTCACAGTTAACTTGAGTGAACTGATTCATTTTTTAATATTTTTATAAGAGACTCAATTTTGTTATTTTTGGGTTTTGGGTGCATAAAAAATTGAAGTAATTTATACTTTTTAGTGGTTTAATTAATTCAAAATTTTTATAATTTTCAAAGTTTAAATTAATGTAAATTAAAATTAATTAGCTCAATTTCGTAAAGCTTATGAATTTCAATTGAACTCAGACCGAACTCATTATCTTCGGATCAGGCCGAACTGGGATGGGCTGTTTCGACAAGCTTATCTCTCTCACCTTGCAGGGTTCCAACATCCATATATCAATGCACATCAAGTAAAATGCAGGCAACTGAGTCAGCAATCTAGCAAAAGAGATTAACTTTGTATCAGAAGTAAATGTGAGAAGTCTGAGTTCCAACATCAGTTAAGTTCACACATTGCTTAGTACTGTGTCAATTGAGGTAAAGAAACAAGCAGTTGCAGCTCTGTATTGAATGCCCCGAATCAGTTTGTGGTCTGAACTTGCATCTTTTCAAGTTTCTCCTTTCCCTTAAACCTTCTTCTGAAGTACTGGAGAATGACTTTGCCTTTGCCGGTACCCTCCAGATTGGTTGCCGGTTTTTCTTCAAGCCCGTTCCGAGCAGGCTCACCAACTGATGCCGAAAATTCTCCGGCAGAGCACCCTTCTGCAGAATCAGTCACTCCCAAAAGAATGGTCATTTCCTCTTCAGGGCTTTTCTCAACAGCAGCAGGTTCTAGGAGGGATGAAGACTTGATTAACAACTGATCTAAAAATAGTATCTGAAGTTGATTAAAATCTCTGCAATAATGAATAGTTAATCGTAATGCTACTCCAGCTTCCTTGAATTGGAAAACGAGTACATCAGCTTCTTTGATGTCGTCTGAAATGCCATTTTGTTCGTGCATGCGAAATAATTTAAAGTGATGCAAGCAATCACTTGCAGGATAAAGAATCCAATGCTGAGACAGAAGACACAGTAGAAGTAGAATAAACTAGAGTTTACCCTGACAAACAGCGGATGAATGTTCACCGACAAGAGGAAGTTGTCCTTTAAATCTGCCAGATTTTCTCTTAAAGTCGTTGGCATTGAAGTCCTGTTAGAGAATGGTAAAGCAAATGAAGAACATAACAGGGATTTGATCGCTGTTATCCAATATGGCCTCCTTATGATTTATCATTACTGGCCCATATAAAATTCTCAACAGGACAAACTATATTTGAAAGAAATTTCAGGGTTGTAGCTCCACTATTAACTAGTGTGATGTGGGCAGTCTCTCTCGAGAATCCATATATCCCTTATCAGCGTATGGCAGCTATCTCTTGAGCACAGTTTTAGGTTCGACCTCAATGGGAAAAGGAAAATGGAGCACTTAACAATGCAATATTCCAAGAGAACAAGTCATATGTTTGAAAGATCACTATCATCTTGGACAAACTGTCACTAGTTAAAATGTGTCCCAGCCACAAATGAAGAAATTGGACAAACAAACATAATTCACCATATGCCCTCTAACACTAACCATTGTTGATCAAAAGTAAGAGGAGAAAAGCATATTATCTTCTGAACTAAAGGCAGTAACAAAGAATTGCACATAAGTCCAAAATCCACAGTCATAGGATTGCCAAGCATTGGTTATCAAGTAAACACGAATTCTGGAGTGTATTCAAAGCAAGTGCAAACAAAAACGAAAGGAGTGTATGTCCTTGGATCCTACAACAAGATTCACATTAGCCCGTGGCATAAAAAGTTCAGATCACCTGTGCGTAAATGGACACCTCAGCTGCCTTGGCATACTTCACATAACGTGCAAGGCCTTCATACGAATAAAAATGTTGTCCCGTCACCTGGCATATGTAGCAGCACTACAAGGACCAAATGTAAGAAGAAACCAATCAAACTTCATATTCTAGCATGGTAAGTTCATAGTGGTATACTGTGGCTTTATAGCTCTTCAAGCCAACATCATAGACCAAAAAATCCGCAGAATGGAATAAAATTCAGTTAAAACATCTGACAGAAAATGATAATGAATGAGCAAAAGCCAAATGGAACAGATATAAACAACCTCACAGGTCACAGCCATGATAAAGACCAGCAATATTGAATATGTCAGACTGTTTAGGAAAGTTATTTACTTGGTGCATCAAATAACTGAATTTCGGCTTAAGATGCAATTATTTATACCTATCATAGGACAAGGGATCTCAACTCTGGAGTTACAATGACCAAATAATAAAGGGATATTACAGCATAAAAGTTCCTTTGATAATGAATTTTCACTCAAGCAACTTCAATAGTGTCTCAATTTGGAGAATGAAAAGCAATTTATTCTGCGAAGCGATTATATCGCACGAGTTTGCCACCCTAAACAAGAAAGTGCATCTATCTAATGTAATCAATTCATGCATCTCAAGTTATGTTCATTACAGCAGGCTGAATTGAATCAGTAGGGATTAGTATATCGAAAATGTGGTTCAAAAGGATGAGATCTAGCATAGCAGGTAACAAATTTAAACGAGACAAAAGCAAGAAAGCGTGTCATCTTAAATCACCCTTTTTAATGAAGGACGGGAAGTTTTAAATAAATGCAATCCAAGAAAACGGAAGTCAATTCAGAGCAACCCACAACCATAGGTTATCAGCTAAACAAATGCATGAAGTATTAAATTACCGATGTCTTCCCATCCTTCTGCTCACTGCATACCAGTTCCCAATGCTCAGGGATAGGTTTTGAAGCTTCTGTTTTCACCATGTTCAAACAACAAATCAATGCTTTTGTTTATCGAAAAACTAACGGAAAAATCTATTGCCTTCTCTACAGTTCTCCGGTAACCCTAGGTCTAAGATGAAAACAAGGCACCGGCAAAATCCTAAATCTAAGACAGAAATTACCTTTGAAGGCATATGTTCACGTTTTTTTTGTTTTTTTCTGAAAAATCTGGAGAAGCCTCAAAAGGAAAGCTAATGACGCTGGTTCATTTAATTTTCATATGAAAAAAGGCATATTGCTTCTTAAGGAGGCCTAATACTAAAACACCAGATGGCACCACTCTGCAATTCCAGAAATTTTCCTGGCCACTGCTATATTGAGAGAGGGTACATCAGTCAAACACACACAATTCCTCAAGAATGAAACACCGAGACCCCAACTGGTTAACCTTCAGCGCAGCAAAGGCTGAGGGATAAATTAAATCAATTCGGATACCAAAAAGGCATATCTTCACAAATAAAAAATACTATAAAAGAAAAATCGACCACATATGACCCCTTAGCTAGCAGGTTGAAATAGAAGATCCAATTCTCAACAGTTGTTCATATAAAACATCCAATTTAGCTGATGCTTAATTGACCAATCAGTTCACTATCTGAACTTTCTAAACGCCTTGTTCCATAATGATTCTTTCAGACCAACTTAGCAACTTCTATTTTACGCCAAGAAAAGAGTAGTATTTGCATAGTCACAGCATATAAACGTGTGAATCAACTGAAATGGTAGGATTTTCATACAAAGCAGAAACTTTTGGACTTGACTGAAGGAACTTATATCACTCAATCAACAATGGTAAATGCACAAGGAAATGATAAATGCTTAACTTAAAGTCCCACATCTAAAACTCAAAACGGCGCCACCCCTACCAAGGATGGTGGATATTAATCATAATCATTAACAAGCGAGCTTAAATCTCCGCGAACTCAGCATTTGGGTCTCTGATCTTGAGATATCAAATTTGAATTTTTAATTCACAAAACAAGGAGATAAATAAAAAACCAAACAGATAAAGGAATACCTGCTTCGTTTCAGGCTCTGCCCTTCCCATCTGTTAGCAATCCCGACAGTGTAAGCTCCCATCTGGAACACAGAAAGAACCAAAAAGAAAGGAAAGAACTAATCAGAATCTTCGGCTAAAGCTAATCAAAGTTTCGACCTTTCCATTCATTTCAACTAAAGCTGATTAAAGTTTCAATCTTTTCATTCATTTTTCAGATATCTAAACAGAAAACCACAAACAAATTGAGGTGAGTACAAAAACCATAGAGAGAGAATGATGAACAACGTACAACTGAACCACAAGCAAGCTGCATCCTCCCTCAGTTTCTGGAGACAATTGCACTAAATCAAGCAGTTGTTTTACTCACTCTCACTGGACCGGACTTGCTTTACTTCTTAATTAATCCCAAATTATAACTTAACAACAATCCTAAACCACTTTCTGTTCATGTATTCGTGAGAGGGTAAAAAGAACAGTAATTCCTTATAATTAAAAAATTAAAAATTTTTAATAGAAATTTCAATTTTTAGAAAACATTTCTTTTACTTTAATAAAAAATTAATAATGAAATAATAGCAATATAAATATTGGTTTGGTGGTCGATTCGGTGGAGTGGAGGCGTATAGGGCCAAAAGATCCTGTGTTTGATTCCCCTTTCTTACGCTCTCTCGATTGAGCTTGTCGTATAGAGCTTGTCTAGTGCAGAGTACTCAGTTTACATGATTTGTAGACCGTTACGTTAAATCTATATATATATTTCAATCAAATACTACTTATATGATGATTTAACACAACTCTTATTATAGAATCGAACTAATTAAATCCATATCAAACTAATAACTTATTATAATTGTCTTAAATTATTAATTTAAATCAAATTAAAATAATTTGAGTCAAGTTTAAGAGCTTAATTAAGCTAATATATTAATAACATTTAATTAAACTTCATCTCATATCTTTTACATCATGTGTCTTGTACATCATGTGTTTTGTACATCATGTGTTTTGATTACTCTTAAATCGAATTAATTAAATCTAACTAAAACAAACAGTTTAATATAATTACTTTAAATTATTAATTTAAAAATAAATTAAGTTATCATATTAATAAAGCATATCATATTACTTTATTTTGTGTTATTTTATAACTAAAATTTTTAAAAATTAAAATAAAACTTTTATTTGAAAATTTTTAAAAATTAAGAAAAATTACTAAACTACACGTCATTTTACTCATTTTAAGAAAACCTTTATTTACTTTTAATTTAACACCAAGGTTTAAATCACCTTTTCTACCATTGAGTACCTCATTTGAACCAGGTTAACCAAGTTTGTCTCGGTCTAAGTCTAAGTTGGAGTTAACGAACCAGGTTCAAATTGACCGAGCTTAAAGTCAAGCTTAAAACTTTTTCTTTTTGAAAATTCAGACTTCAAGCTCTGCGCTGAGCTTGGTTAGAAAAAAGATGTAATTTTTAACTTTTTGAAATTAAAAATATATTTAATCGGGCTTAATTCGCGTCTAATCGAACCCAACAGCCCAAGCTCGATCGTACTCGAGCTCAAGAAAGAAGCCTTGGGCCTGATCGAGCTTCAGACCAAGCTCATTGCCACCTCTAGTGAGGGTTAAATCACCATATATTGTTGTTTCTTTACAAAGCATTCCCATTTTGAAAGAGAATCAATATGATAAATACAATTATGACCTTTCAGGCATAGCCAGCCCAAGCTCCTTGCATTGTTCTTCATCTACATGAAGGCTTCCTGGTATAGCACCAAAAGCTCGCCTGGAGACATCAAACCCTGAAGCCAGTTGATGAATATATGCTGATGCATCGTCCCATTTCTTCTGCATGTTAAAAGATTTTGAAGCAAATTGCTTTGTTGGATTTTTTGTTGGTTTTGGTTCAAATGCTTGGTCCAACTCAGTAACCCTCAGAAAGCGCTCTGTGGCTGCCTCCCACGACAGCTCATGCCTCTGTTGATCAGTCAGCTCAGCAGGTTCTTCAGACAATGCCCTCATTGTGGCCTCGACGAATCCATCATTCTTGTCATATGTTCTGCAATTTGGGAACTGCTTGAAGAAGTCATTTGAAGGGTGGTTGGCACAGACTACTATCTTTCCCATGGCCAGTGCTTCTGCTGTGGTTGTGCACACCACGTCCGTGGTGCTTGGATTAAGGAACACTTTGTAACTGGTGAAGGACAAAACAAAGGACATGTGATAAAAGATTTCAGACACAAAGATTCAGTAACAGGATTCAGCATTTTCATTTATTACAGATGCATAATGATGAAAACCCTTGTAAGTTGTACTTATGCTGTCAAACTGTTGTTTGAATGATCAAACCTCCTTTTGCAGATTCCTAACTTTCATTTTTTACAACAATAAAAAGAATCGAAATTAACATAAGGCAACTGACTGAAACTCCTATTTGTAATTAAGCACATCAATAAGCAGTTCTCATGACAAATTGTCACTATATATATGGAAGTAAATAATGCTCATTACAGAAAAACGTTGGACATAGAGCAGAAACATACTCGTGGAACACGGGATCGGCATGATCACGCCCAGGGTGTACTCGAACTGTTAGTTCTAACTTTTTAGCTGCTACCTGAATTTGATCGGAGTCTTCCCCACTGCCATATAAATCTAACTCAAGTCCAGCTAGCTTCTTTCGGTGATTATGAAGAAGCTTAAGCAGCTCCTTGTACCCTTTGTTCCAGACCATTTTTCCAATGTAGTAGGCACCTTTCGTAAAGGCCGTGTCCCCACTTTGCTGTTGCTCTATCTTTTTCTTGCCAATATCTAGGAACTTAGGATTCACTCCATGGACATTGCAGATGATGGATTTAGAATACTCTTGAGTGGCAGCAGATAATCTGATTACCTGCAGTTACATCAGAAGCAAATTCTAGTGACAAGCAAAGATCAAAAGGTGATGCATAGAAGTTATCACTACGTCCAACAGAATGTATCTTCTATCATGCAGAGCATGAAAAAGGGGAAAGTATAAACTCTGAATTAAAATTTCTAATAGGGGGTCAACCATCTGAAGCTATTACACGAATATGAAGGGTGAGAAAGAGGATGTCGACACAGCAGTTTTCACCATCATAGTTTTCCCTCCACAACGAAATAGATTGCTACTATTCTATTTCTTAAACTCACACAGTGCTACAAACCTAAGAAGTGAAAATGCTCCAATTCTTAGCCATTGAACAGGAAACGAGAAACATACCTTGTGGCAATAGATGCCAACTATCCAAGTGTTAATATATTTAAGTGCAAAAGCTTTTATCTGTCCATTATTCTCTCTCTTAACATATTCCAGATAATTGGTGTGTATAATTCCAATTACAAGTTGGAATTTACTTTTCCATCTCTTCCCATGATGAAACCATGTAAGGTGTTCAGGCTCCTCGAGGACGGCAATGTCTGCTTCTTCGTCAGGAATGATTTCAGAGATATCACCAGCAGGGAGAATGCTTCTCATAGCAACAGAAAACTGCACCATGAACAATTTGCAGAATGACCATCAAATGATTACTATACTGGCTGGTTGATACACTTGTGTAAGATTACCTTTCCAGGGTAAAAACGTATACTAAAATCAGATGAAAATGAAATCCTGTCCTGAAGCCACCAGCGGACATATGCTTCGTGCTCGGATGGAGAACTGAATGTAATGCTACTGGGATACACTAGCTTTTGATGTTCTAAAGACAACCAAGGAATCACCAAAGTGACCTTCCTACATCCATCCTTTGCTAGATATGCAGCTCGAAACAAAGGGTTTACAGCAGTTCCAGTCATCCATGGAAGGCTTGCAGTAGTAAAAATTGCAATATGCTGCTTTTTATCCATTCAATCTAAGACCATTAACGTACTTATATTCTCAATTTCTTCACAACACTTCTGTTATATTGATCAGAAGCCCGTTTTTCTCTGCATTAGAGAAACCCAAAACCATAACATTAAAAGAAATTCTCGTTCAACCATTAAACTAATCAAGATCATATTTTTACTGAGAACCAAGTAATCAATAGACCAAACAAGAACAAAAAGATGGTCAAATTCAAAAAGGTTACAACATCAAACAAACACACAGATAAAAACACAGACTTGCTTAAAGAAAACCAAGAGTCGGCTCTCTTCAGACGTATTCCTATAGCAGTTCAATACCCTTACACGTTCAAATTTCATAATACAAAAAACAAAAAAAAATCAAAAACAGATTAATATCAAACCAAACCGGAAGAAGAAGAAGAAGAAGGAGAAGAAGAAAAACACGCACCACTCTTCCTATCGATTTCGTGTGAGATTCTGCCAGATTGATATACAGAGAGCAAGAGAAACCAAGAAGAAGGAAGAAGAAGAAGACGAAAATTGGTTACGTTTGAGTAACGGGGAAGCGAATATACTATGCGTATCAGTTGACCGTTTTGTTACGCGTCCTTACTTGATTGGGTGATTTCCCGTGTCTATTTTATCCAATTAGGAATGCCAGCATGGGAGCATCTCCTCTCGGGCTTGCTAGCTATCGATGGGGCCATCTAGCTGTTCTGTTCTGTGAACGGCCAGGATTTAATTTCTCCGGTGGGCCTCACGTGCGGGAACACTAATCAAGAATGGAACTGTCCGCATCCTGTAGACTGGAGAGCTTCTCGCTTCCGTTGAATGTTTGGTGTCATTGAAAACATTTGAGAATGTCAGAGACATTGGACTGGCAGCTTCTCAAAACCCTAAAACTTAAGAGCTTCGAAGAACGAAGTAAACGATTCTATCTTAACTGAATTGAAGATTCGAACGAATCGTGAGGTAATCAAACCATGTTTTTCTCTTCTGTTTCCGTTTTACGGCAATAACAGAATCGCCATGGCGTTCTTTTTTCTTTTTTTGGGGTTTTTAGTTCTTAAAATTCAATCGAGTGTACTTAAATGGAGAAAATTAGGTTATGATTCTGAATGGGCGTTCCTGATTGTGTTATGGCTATGTATTTTTGTGTAATTGAGGATCTGATGTTAAATTTCTAGGGTTTGTAAGTGTGGGCATTGGTCATATTTCGTTTAGGTTTTCAATTTTCGGTTCTGGGTTGAGATTGAGGATGCTTTTCCTCATGAATGGGAAGGATAGTTGGAATGAGGCGAATTAAAAACAATGTCAAATAGCAGAGAATGATTACTCTTCTTTCTGTTTTCACTTTCCTTTTCTGGTTAGTTGTTCAAGTGTTGTAGGAAATAATCTCTGTGACCCTTCCATTGTTGGTAGGCTTATGATTTTGACCAATCTTTTCTCCATATTATTGAGGAAATCAATAAGGGAAGGGAAAATACCAAAAGCAACTGTGTGTCATGGACTGTGTTGATTAGAATATCATAAGCATCTGACTTTCATTCTAGAATGGAAGAATATCTTCTGAACTTAGGAGCTTGGCGAGTCTATGTGTATGTAGTGGCAGGGGGACATCATTTATTTCAACAGAGCCTTATATTAAGTTTCTGAACTAGAGCCTTATGCTGGTGACACTCAAATCCTGTGAAGATTGTGATATCATGTGCTTACATTAATTTCAGAAAATGATTATTAATTAGTTTCCAATCAGGGAATAATCTCTTATTTGATTTTATGTAGCCCCTCGTGTGCAGATTTGTTGTGGTTTTTCATGCTAAGTTTCCTCCCTGAAGTTGAGAAATGTTGATGGGACATACAGATGGTCTATCAGAAGCTGCATCGTCAAAGGATTGCCTGCTTGCTGATCCTGAAAATGGGTTGGATGATGATAGTGAAGTTAGTTTGGAAGAGATATTGTATTCAGCCTCCTTCGAAGAACTTGCCGAAAATAATGTGAAGTATGACACAGTTATTTGGTTCTCCATATCACTTTTGCTGGTTTTAGCTTGGGGAGTTGGTGTTATCATGTTGCTTTATTTACCAATTAGAAGATATGTGCTTCAAAAGGATATTGCCTCACGCAAGCTATATGTGACGCCTAATGAAATAGTCTACAAGGTATGGACGCATGTACATCAATATGCATGTGTTGTGTGGAAGTTGAATGCTTTACTGTGTTAACAGTGTGAAAGAACTAGAAGCATAGATATTATCGTTCATTATTATTGTGATTGTACTGATACTCATTCACAGAACTATATATGCAACCTGAGTTCCATTGCCATTAACTTTTCTGGTTCCCTTTCTCCAGGTTTCAAGGCCTTCATTCATACCCTTTTATGGCATAGTCACAATTGAGAGGCGGATTCCTCTTTCCTTGGTGATTGACCTCATTATAGAACAAGGTAATGATGCCACCTCTACATGTATGCTGCATGATTATGTGACTCTTGAGTTATCCTGCATATAATAGGGGTTTTCTCAATATACTTTTATAGCTAGGGGGAACACTAAGCTGTAATTTGATTGCAGGTCACTATCAAGTTTCCTTGTCCCTTATTTGGTTGAGTATCAAATTGAAGGGGCTTTAGTGTGGGGAAGTTACTATCCATTTCATCATGTACTAGATTGCAGATGTGTGGGTTCTAGACCTCAGTTCTTGTAATTGTTTGACAAACTTAATATTTCATCTGGATGTGTGGGTCCTAGACCTCAGTTCTTGTAATTGTTTGACAAACTTAATATTTCATCTGGGTGTCTGAGTGTGTTAACTACTCATTGACAAATAGTCAGAGGCTTTCAGATTGAGAAAGACCTTCATGTAGCTCAGCTATGCTCCACTGTACACTTTACTTTTGACTGTGATTATAGGCCATGCCTGATGAAGTTTTGTTTTGTTCTGATGTTTGCTAGGCTGCTTGCAATCCAAGTATGGACTTAACACTTTCAGAATTGAAAGCATAGCACATGGAAAAGCTGCACCTGTAGATGAACTACGAGTTCAAGGTATTACTAACCCTGCACATCTGAGGAAGGTAATGCTAACTTCGTTTCCTATATGATTTTCTTGTCATATTTTTAGTTCTATCGGCCTTCCATGACCAGACAAAAACAATGTTGTTTATTTTTTGTGTTCATTGATATGGTCTGCTTGTGCATAACTGTTGTTGGAAATTTGTTGTTGGCATGCCATCCAGGTCATAATAGCCGAAGCTTCAAAGAATATACTGGATACAGGGAAAGGTTGGAAACTTGCTACAACCTACAATACTGAAGGGGGAACTATGTCAAGGATGACATCGTTGTCAGAGGGGCCAGTTGTTTTCAAATCACCAAGCAAAAGCTGGAAGGTAAGTTATGATGATTTGGTGTGGAACAACTTACTTTTGTACCAATTTCAATACCAGGCCGGCATGGTACGGAATAGAAAAAAATACAGAAAACACTGCTTGCAACTCTTACTCCCAATTACATGTAAACAATTAGTTGTGTTGCTTCCTGTTCTGCTGTGCTTATTAGGCCTTATTGCCTATTGTATGCAGATGACAGGTTCACCTCGTTATTCTTCTGTGGAGCACAGAGGGATTTCAGCTAATGACGTCATACTAAGCAAACTGGAAGAAGTCAGCAGATCAGTGAAGGTATGGGAACTTGTAAATTTCTTCATGGCTTGTCTGTGACGGAGAAGATACTTTCCATCTCCTCTAATGGAAGTTTTTCTTTCTTAACCAGAGAATTGAACTGCTTATTGACAAGCCACAGCCATAGCCATAGCTAGATCACAGCCGAAACTAAAAGCTCGCTGGAAATGCTCTTTCTGAAAGGAATCCAAAGGGAAAACTATGGTCATTTTCTGTTTCATGGAAAGATTTTTCTTCTGTACATATCTTAGGTTCAATTCATATTTTTGACATTCATTTCATATTTTGATGCTTAAAAATCCAAACCCTTGTTTTTCTTAGGTCTATTATTTGTTTACGATCTTATCTCTAAATCCTTAACAATAATACAAGGGTTTTAAATAGTTTTAGAGAAAACAAATGATTAATAATTTATCTAAAAATGAGAAAAATCAGTTTTTTGTTCAATAATCAACTTAATATTTTGATTTATATAATTTTAAATATGTCCCTTAATTCTTATGATAAAAGAGGATCATATCACGAATTCAACTTAAAAATATAATTATAATTCATTATTACTTGCCTTACCTTTACTCAAAGGCTATTTCCAATTATATTTTGATGCTTAAAAATAAAAATCCTTGGCTATTATTTGTTTAACACTGGGCTCGTAATCTAGGACCAAAGAATAAGATACCGTTGCCTACTGGCCGATAAGTACTGTTTTGGACTAAAATTGGTACAAAATAAAGGGTTAATTGTATTAAATTTAAATATCAACTAGTGTTGACCTGTTTTTGATAGTACCAGCTCGTACTAAAAATTATAAAAAATAGGAGAATTGTTTTGTAAATTTTTCAAAAAATTTTAAACTTTTCGTACCTTCTACCCACATTTCCTTCCCCCCTCTTTTTTTAAAATTTTTAATTAGTTATTTTTTTACTTCAATTTTTGTAATTATTGTAAATTTTAAAATTTTATTTTTAAAATAAAAATAAATATTTTATTACTAATTATAATTATAACTTAAATAAAATTTAAAATAAATTATTTAAATTTAAATTTATTTTAATATTTTATATAATATTTATTAATAAAGTATTAATAAAAATATTTTATTTTTAAAATAAAT
>JAOTAX010000009.1:25834313-25879115 GCA_025629825.1 Erythroxylum guanchezii | reverse complement strand
GCGTTGGTGATGCGTGGCTGCTGTTGGGAGACTGGGTCGGTGCTGTTGCGTGGACGTGGGAGAAGAGCAGCGTTGGTGATGCGAGAGTGGGTTGGAGGCTGCTGTTGGGAGATGCCGTCTGGTGTAGGGTTGGAGATGTGGGTTTGGGAGTGAAAAACAGAAGAGGAGGCTTTTGGGTTGAATTCACGTGAAAAGGAACGTGAATTCAATTTGTTAAGAAGGTAAGATTTCAACCCACACACGATTTCAATTCACGCCCATTTTTAAGTTCCAAACAGATTCAATTCAGAGTCTTCCAAACAGGCTGTTGATATTTGGGGCAATGTAAAACGAAATGTGTAAACCATTAAAAGAGCTTTTGTAGCGTTTCTATAATTTGTTATTTATAAAAAAAATATTGCAAAAAGCTTTCTCTCTATGAGTTAAATAATATTAGACTTATATAAAAGTCCAAAATTTATATCACATCTAAATATAAACTCGACTTATTCTAATTATTTAAATCATTTTACTCAAAAATAATGTTATTTTCAAATTTTAAAGTCCTAACTCAATTCGAAGTCTAACCAAACCGAGTCATACCCTTTGACTTCAAATCAAGCCAAACCGGATCAAACTTATTCGTCGTCCCTAATCATCCCCTCAAATCTTCTGGTCTACTAATTTTAGACCCACATAAATGAATAGCTGAAATAAGTTGGCACAGAGTAGGTCCAGAATTAGTAGACCAGAAGATCAGGTCCCCCCTAATCACATCCAAATTACAATAAAAAAACTTATAATTACTATTCTTCAAATGCGTCGACAAAAAATAACAACAACGATTCAGTAAAATTATTAAAGAGACTATTTTAGAATGACTTATATAAAAAAACAAATAAATAAATAAATCAAACAATTTATTACAAGAACAAATAATAATATATTATTCTTCAAATGCCTACTAAATTAAAAAAATGGTGCTTCGAGTAAGATCAGATGCTTAGGACTCCGGTTTACATTTTGTGTGAAAAGTATGCTCGGATAACAATGGATGTAACTTCTCATCAACACTATAACAAAGAAAATTTACAATTCAGAACACAAAATTCAGTTAATCTCAACGTATAGTTTTTCCTGGAAAAAAAAAGATCCTTCAAAATTTTAACTTGCTGAAGAATTTGATCCATCATGATTGATAGTGGATGTTCTCAAAATCCTGTACAAGCTTTGTTCAATGAAATTCAAAATCCCTGTACATTTCTCTGTTGTATATTGGTTTGGTTTTCCTTGTATTATTCAATTTTCATACCCACATGGGCCAACTTTTATATAGCCAGTGTTCCTTCAGTAACTTGGTTATCATCTGAAGAATCTGGGACTGGAGCCTTCGGTTTAGTCATGACTCGAGAAAATCCGTAACCAAGCGAGCTTCCACTAGCTTGACAGAGCTGCAAAAAGGTTCATATTTCTCCAGATGTCAGATACAATCAGAGAAGATAAACATGGTGTGTGGGAATTGGAATTCTGAAAGAGAAAAAATCACCTCAGCAAGCTCAGACAAGTGACGGGACCGAAATTCGTTGATGGTCGCCGCTATCTCCGACATGGGCAGTTTAGTCTGAAGAAGTACATAGAATAACTAGGCATTAAAACCAGTGTTTATGATGTTGACTTCCCCTTAGAAACAGCTAATGACAAGCAACATAAGAGAACATTAATCCTTTTACCTGGGCAAGAACAGCAGCAGCCAATTGTAGACTTGGTTCCAGTGTTTCGGGAACAACCTGCAAAATGTTTGTTTCAAATGAGATATGGATGTGTAACATCAACAAGCTAAGCAAATACTTCTGGTTTCTTGCATGTTATAAGGAGAAGGAAACTCAATAGAAAGCAGCATTACTGCAGTAGCCCCGGCCTTTTCTAAATTCAGGCCATGATCAACGTCGTGTGCTCTGACAAAAGTCTTCACGTTGGGAAAGTACTTGTTCAAAGCCCAAACAGTTCTATAATTTGCACCAGGTGTATCTAAAGTTATTGCTGCAGCACATGCTCTCTCAGCACCAACTTTATGAAGAACCTGTTCATTGAATTTAAAAAACATGTCAGACATTGGACTTGCACGTTGGACAATTCATACGGCATTTCGCCTTACCTCTCTACTTCCAGCATCTCCAAAGTACACAGGAAGGTCCAGGGCTCGCCCCATTGCCACTCTATCACTGCAAAGAAGTAAATTATCTATTTCACAGCAAGTAGTGGCACCTATCCCACAAATTCACTAAATAATTGTAGCAATCAATCGTGCAGCCATTGTCCTTGCGTAAACATCTTTTTAACTTTCGAGGAATCAAGAATCTCTGAATGGCCAGGAAGTGCAAGTACTTCTACATTGATAGGCTAACACAGGTTGTATAATTAAGAAGTATAAATTTCTCAGCTTCATTGATTTTTTTTCTCATCTTCCATGAAAAGGCACTAAAATCCATTCTGCTAAAGTAACGTGTAAAACTGACATGTCAATAGGAAAAACAGGAATACAACTGTCATTTCAATTGCATTTAAACCATGAATATGCATATGGAATCAAAATATTTTCCTTACCTCCTCACATCAAGAGCAACAAATGGAATCAACCGTTCTGAAAGAAGCTGTGCAATGATCTGCCCAACCCAAATAAGAGCCAATAGTCACAAGGTTGTTATTGTGTACTCGATTAAAATAGAAAAGCATGCAAATGACTTTAATCAAATGCATTAAAAGATATTTAAATTGCAACTCAACCTGGCCAACACGTCCAAATCCACAGAGGATAATGTGATCTTGCAAATCATCTGTCTGTAAGAGAAAGATGTATCAGAACATAAACGTGATGTCTATAATTTCCATGTAAACCGAAAGCAAACAAGAATCAGGTCACTTGAACGAGAAAGAACATGTTTATAGATGGTGCCCAAAAAGCAAATCGTTCATGACTGGGCATTTCAGAAAGAAGCCCTTGGTATAAGGTTTGTCTATTATTTGGCATTCAATTGAAGGTTTACCAATTACCGTGGTGTGGACTAAAACAAAAACTGATTTTTGTTATAGGCAATAGTACACACCCCTTATGAGGTTGATCAGCTCAAAGTCTGAAACTGAACAGCATACCAAAACAAGTTCCAAAGAATTAAGTCAACATCTCTGTGTTCAATTTTTCTTGTGCAATTCTTCCCTTCTCAATGTCATAGCAGGAACTAATATCTACTTGGGAGTATCAAAGTCATCCAAGTTGCACCATATTTGCAACATCCTTCTTGGTTTTACACGAGAAATTTCATGCCTGGTTTTCCAACATACCAACAAGCTGTGGAACAGTCATCATGCCACTAGTAAAACACTAACTGAAGTACCTAGACAACACCAAGGACTAAGCTTTTGATCTTCAACGTACAGTTACAATTTTATATTTTAGCTTTACCTCACTCTCAACTGGTAGCAAGCTTCGAACATCATGCAGCTCAAAGCGAGAGGCAATCAGCTGGCCTCCAGCAGCAAGCCATGGTGTGAGTGCCATTGAGATCCCCACAACAAGAAATAGCAAGGATGATAGTTGAGGAGACATTATACCCTGCAGAAGAAAGTATTTAAGAGAGCAATAAATTTACAACCAATAAGGTTTATTATTTTTGCTAGCAAAAACCATAAGAACAATATGTTTCGATAACCATAGTACCCAATGTCACATAAACTGTGTTAGTAAAATCTGACAACCAAGTGAGCAAACATTTAGCTAACACCACAACAAACCTGATTAACGGCCTCCCCAAAAGCCACGAATGCAAATTCTCCACCAGGAGCGAGAAGAAGACCAACCCTCGTTGCAGATATTACTGAGATCCCAAAAAGCTTACCAACTAAAGTAACCAATATAGCCTTGCCTCCAATTAAGAGTCCTAGCATCCCCATAATGACTGGAAAATTTGAAAGAAGAAGTTTTGGATCAATAGACATTCCAACCTGAGAACACAAGAAATCACTTGTTAAGGCTAGTACTAAGGAATTACGTTTATATTAATGTTGAATGCATGGGATCTAGAAGCAAACAAAATATAGTTACATAAGCATGCAAGTCTTCCAAGTGCAGTAATATAACCATCTTTTGAAATTACAAGATCTTAGTTATAGGCCATCAGGCCTGAAAGTAAAAGTCGTACACTATTCAGATGAACAAGGTTAGATATGTAAGTAGCTATGACACAGAAAAAACCAACAAGTCACTTAGAACAAGACATTGGGTAAATCTTGTACAATACTCCAATGTCTAATGCCTACCGTCATGAAGAAGAGGCCCAACAGAAGGCCACGGTATGGAGCAATATCTGATTCAACCTGTAAGGAAAATTCAGTTTCTGCAAGAAGCAATCCAGCCAGAAAGGCTCCTAGTGCCATTGAAAGTCCAGCCTGTTCCAGAAAAAAAGATAAAGACACAATTTGTTAGGACTAACAAAAAAAAGTTAACAATTTACAACATTTGCATACCCTGGCAGTAAGTAGACTTGTCCCCAGAATCACAAGAAGTGTATTGGCAGAGAATATCTCTGCATTTTGATTCTCTGCAATTTGCTTATATATTGGTCGAAGCAACTGCAGAAAGCACCCAAAAAAAAAGGGAATATAAAAATAGGCACAAGATGTATTTACAATGAGAAGAGACAGATTACAAATTTTCAGTAAATAGTCATAGAATTTTTTGATTCCACAATCCCACCCCTTTTAGCTGCTGGTCATTTTATAGTGTAGATATTAATAGGGTCATCCTGTAATTGCATTCTCATTTACACTAAAGACACTTCTTTTAATCATGTTTAGACCTTAGAATGCTCACCCATTGGCTACTTGCAAACTGCAAAAGGCTAATCCACCAGTAAACCTAACGGATATGAAGAAAAAAGGAGCTTCTTCCTAGAAAATTGAATGATTCTTAGCATAATGAAACAATGATGCGTCAACTTGCACATTTTTTGGGGCACAAGATACATGTCTTCAGCAATAGAATCAATGGCCAACTTTATATTACAGCACACTGAAAATTAGCCATTAGTTTTTTCTGTGAAACTCATGGACCATATTACTGTTAAAGAACACTATCTTGGGAGGATTAATGCCCCTTCAACTACTCAGCATGATAAATTTAAGGAACATAAAGAGTTACCAAGCGTCCCCCAGCAATTATGGCAGTGATGGCAACTGCTGCCTTAACAGCAGCTACCCCAAGGGCTTCAGCAATGGCTTGAAAACCAACCTGAAAACCAGTAGATGTGCAATGAGCAACAATAAAGTGACCACTACAAGAGTCAAATGTCAACTGAAGAAAAAGGTTCAAACTATTGTAACTTCTTGCATTCTAGATTTTCGGGACATATTGCAATCAAGATCGCAATATGTAGTAGCTAGTATGATTCTTTGTATGGAGTTGTGTAATAGTTTTTGCTAAGGTAATATAATATTAATTTTAACTTTCAAAAAAAAAGAAAAAGATCGCATTCACCATGCTTTGCTTCAGTTTCTTTGCAGAATGAATCCATGAACAAAGCTATCATTCTTTTGCATATACTTTAGATACTCTTGCTAAATTTGATCAATTGATATGGTGTACATTACTTAGGCCAACATCACAAATAAGGACACCTATGTGTACATAAGTGCTAGCAACATATCTATAATAAACCACGTTTCTTCCAGTATTTATCATAGGCAAATGAAATCAATTTGGTAGATAAACAATAATATAATTTATGAAAATTACTTGCCAGTGACGCTTTAAACAAATTGATTCTATTATATAATAGCTTTTCACAAATAATGTGAGCAGGACGCCCAAATATCTAAACACCTTGTAGAAACTTTTCAACATGAAAATTAGTTGGTGTGGATGATTTTTGTTGGAAGAAGTTATCATCGTACGAGTTTAAAGTTTATTAGTATTTTTATCTAATTAGTAGTTTAAGTTTATTAGTATTACTACGTAATTAGTAGTTTAAGTTTGTTAGTATTACTAGGAGTTTAGTAATTAGTAGTTTAAGTTTGTTAGTATTACTACCTAGTTAGGAGTTTAAGTTTGTTAATTTGTTTTCCTTTTTGAGTTCAAACATTGTCTTTCTTTTGCCTATATATATATAGGCAGGTATTATGCAATAAGAAGCAAGCAATATTCATCTTAATTTAGTTCATAATAGCAGTAGTTTTAGAATAGCTTTGTTCTCTTTTTTCTACCAAGATAGGTTCTTCAAAGAAAGGAAGAAATACCAACAAGGAAAAAGAGGTGGGCTTCAATGTTAATCGTCCAGTGACGAGGTCCTTTTCTCTTTTCTCTACCAAGATAGGTTCTTCAAAGAAAAGAAGAAATACCAACTTAACAATCTCGTCAAGTTGTTATGGGCCCGAGAAAAGGACCTGATCACTGGACGATTAACAGTGAAGTCCACCTCTTTTCCTTTGTTGGTATTTCTTCCTTTCTTGGAAGAACCTATCTTGGTAGAGAAAAGAGAACAAAGCTATTCTAAAACTAATACTATTATAAACTAAATTAAGATGAATATTGCTTGCTTCTTATTGCATAATACATGCCTATATATATAGGAAAAAGAAAGACAATGTTTGAACTCAACAAGGAAAACTAATTCCCACCTAAATTAGGACTCTAAGTAGGTAGTAATACTAACAAACTTAAACTCCTAACTAGGTAGTAATACTAACAAACTTAAACTACTAATTACTAAAATCCTAGTAATACTAACAAATTTAAACTCCTAACTAGGTAGTAATACTAACAAACTTAAACTACTAATTACGTAGTAATACTAATAAACTTGAACTATTAATTAGATAAAAATACTAACAAACTTTAAACTCCTACGATGATAACTTCTTCCAACAAAAATCATCCACATCAGTAGTGATCCTCTGTTTTTCCCTTTCCTTTATGATATTAGCATGAGAAATCATCACCGCCACTTTAAACAAATTAATCATGTTATACAGTAGCTTTTAACAAATAATATGTGCAGGACGCCCAAATATCTAAATGCCTTGTAGAAACTTTTCCACATGAAAATTAGTGTTCCTCTGTTTTCCCCTTTCCTTTATGATTATAGCATGAGAAATCAACACCAACCAAATTGTAAGCACTAAGAAGAATTCATGAAAACTTACTCCTCCTTTAGATGAATTTGGAGAGATAAGAGGTATGAGTATTAGCAAGACAACAACAGCCAAATCCTGAAAAGAAAGAAAAAGCAAAAAAGACTGCTAGTTAAGATTTTTTGAAAATTAAATATGATCCTAAAAGGCAAACCATTGATAGAACAAAAAATTCACAACAGCAATGAGAGAGTTCATCTAGGTATGTATAGATATGGAATTGGAAGAACCATCAACTATGTGATTGAGGAAAAGGTGGATTTCTGTAATTCGTCTGAGAATGGGAAAAGATAGAAGTATACAGGTTAAAGTATCTTTAGCAGGATAATATATACAGGTCCAGCAATTCCATGCCTTTTCTATATTTTGAATTCTTTTGAATTCAATATCACATCGCTGAAATGAATGGATGGCTTGCTAGAAGCAAGAAAGATTTGAGAAAAAGAAAAAATGATATAAAATTTGCATAAGGAAACACAATGTCCTGAAATTCTATAAATACCTGAAATAGCAAGACAGAGAATGTAGCTCGCCCATGGCGTGATGTGCTTTCACCTCGCTCCTGCAACACCTGCAAAGTAATACATTTGCATCAACTGTCTGGCCACCAAAAGTACACTGACAGCAGGTCTTTGCAGACTGCACTATGAGGCTGACATTACCAAATACATATACCTAGCAAAGTTAGCCAAACCTTTGACTAATGGGCATTCAGAAACTCAAAATCCCAACCTAATTTAGCAAGCCTCTATTAAATCTAGAAAAAGTTTCTCTAATTTGACCATCCCCTTTCTTTGCTAAGAAACTATGGCTAGACAAAAATAGCAAAACTTGCATTTAGAACAAAATGTGCATAAGCTGTTACCTGCAGGACAACAGCAGTGGAAGACAACGCCAGACCATTCCCAATCACAATAGCAGCTGGACCCGGCAAGCCAGCAACAAAATGAGCAACCAAGCCAACAGCAAATGCTGTCGCCAAGACCTGCACCATTCCCACAGAGAGTCTAAATCAGCAAATTGGATGACAAATACTAAGGATAGCTTGATCCAGAATAACAAGGGAAGCAAGGAACTCCAATTACCTGGGCAGATCCTAATCCAAAAACATATTTCTTCATAGAACTAAGCCTTTCAACAGAGAGCTGTAAGAGCAGAAGAAACTTTCAGTGTCAACGTTTTTTATCACAGTGCAGATTTAATCAAAACATAAGAAGTTTGATTAGGAAACTCTTACCTCAAGGCCAATATTAAACAACAAGAAAACAACTCCGAACTCAGCAATTGCCTTTGTTCCATGCACATGACGAATAATAGAGAGACCATAAGGCCCAATCAAGATGCCAGCAGCCAAGTAACCAAGGACAGGACTACCTAAAATTGCAGAACAAATGAAATTTGGCAAGTAATATCTTAAACATACACCTCGATTTTTGATAAAGAAAAGCTGATATTGATGTGCAGACTAGTTTCAATAAAGCACATAGGAACACATGTGACAGAAGTGGTAAATGCAAAAGAAAAGCTTATAGTATATGAATAAGCAAAAAAATTTACTTAATCCACTTGAAATAAAAAGAATCATAAACACTGTGAAATTTTATAAAATAAAGAACATAAGTTACCTCCTGGAATTTTCTGAAATATGGGCACAAATATAACACTAGCAAGGAGTAACCACAGCACATCAAACAGAGATGTTTCTTCCTCGTTCATCTATTAATAAGGATCAAAGAAATCTAATTAGAAACTACTAAATGAACTGAACTTAAGCCAAAAACCAGAATTGAAGAGCAATAAAATATATGCCTCTTGCTGTGGAAGCATTGCTAGCAGCTTAGTAAGTCTCATTGGGAGTTTCTGCATATCACGAATCAGAGGCTTTGCACTTGTTGAAACTTCTTCAATGCTAGTGGTAATAATATCTGGTTGGTGGAGCATCGATGCAGTCCTTTCTACTCGATTAGAATATAAAGCTATCCTGCTCCCAGTTAAGCAGATTGAGATCAAATTCCAATGATAGGATGAAAGGAGAAACGTTTATAGTGATAAGAATAAAATGAAAAGATATAGTATACATACCCTCCTCCAAATAATAATAGCCCGAGAACCAACTTTGGCAATTGCTTCCTTGCAGAATCCATGATGCCTTGGAACACTAAGGCTGGTGTGAATTCTTTCCCATCTACATCAAAAGAGAAGAAGGATGCTGAAAAAAAGCGAGAAGATTTCTTCAACAATGCCTTTGGAGAATTAGGTTGCGAGGGTGAACCCTCCCTAGTCAAATCCTTCTGCATTTCCAGTTTTTTGGTTTGAACCCCGCCCTTTGACTTTTCTGATTCTACTTCCGCGTCCTTAAGAGAATCCAAACTTGGTTTCCCATTCTCTTGATCGCTCAAATCATCAGAGTGACTTAACTCTTCAGTTCTCTGGCTGGCTTGATCAGAAGGTCTATCTCGTGAGGTCTCACCAACTAGATCATCACTGCTAATTGACAAATCTATTTCTTTTTCATCAGCCACTTTACTTCCACCACCCACCTTGTCCTGCTCCAGAGCAGCCTCCTCACCAGATACATAATCCTGGACTGCTTCAAGGGTATCAGCAATAGAATTGACAAGAGATTTATCTACTCTCGGTAATGCAATTTCTGCATCATTTACTCTTTGTGCAGCTTCGAGTTCAAATGCAACAGCCTGTTCTGCTAACAGCATGATATTTGCAACATCCTCCTCAGCTTTCAAAGCACTCATCTGTGCTTTTTCAGCAATCTCATTTAACCTATCAGCTTCTTTCTGCAGTTCTTCCTTTTTAGTTTGTATACGGCTTAACTCTGCCTCACAGTTTGTCAAATTTCGTTGACATTCATGAATATCTTTCTGGGCAGCCAAAAGCGCTTCATTCTGTCCAACAACAACAGCTTCAGTATCGCTATCACTAGAACGATCTTCTTCATCAGACCCGCCCATTTTAATCTCTGATGATTCCAATGCCACCATAAATCTAGCTTCAGCCAAAGAAAGTGCCATGGTTGCCTTCTGAACAGCTTCTGTAGCAACACCTTCTTCATTCACAATATCTTGCATCTTATCAAGAGTCAAATTAACCTTATCCCAGGCATCGGCAGCCTCATCTTTCAAAGCAATAGCAGTCTCCGAAAACCTTTGAGCTTTTTCCTCGAACATGGCACTATTAAGCCTAGCAACTTCCAATTCAGTCATTGCCTTTTGCAACAGCTCCCTTAATTCCTCTAAACTAGGCGCCTCCACTTCCTCTTTTGCCTCAACCACTTCACCATCCAAACCACTAGATTCAACATCATCATTAACTCCCACCACTTTAGAACCCTCCTCACCAGTTTCCGTGACCTCCATATTCCGACCATTCCCATTAACATACGCTAAAGAATCACTCCCTTGACACAAGGACTTAACATCCCTAAACACCTTACACCAACCACCAAAACTACAAAACAACGACCTACTCGTACACGACGCACTCCACAAACGCCGCCCTCCTCTAAAACCCAAACTCGAGTTAAAGCAAACACTCGTCTTCAGCTTCTTCGATGACCACCTATTCCTCGGAACATCACAACTATACCTCGAACACAACGGAATCGAGTTCTTGTAACTCCCAACTTGGCGCCTAGTGAAAACATTTGGTTGGTTGTACATACTGCGCGTGACATCCATTTCCATACACCTCAATCAATCAAATCAAGTACAAATTACACTTCAACAAACAGAAAAGAAAACAATTATCACTCCCACACTCTCCTAGACATTTAATCAAACAGCTTAAAAGCAGTACAGGCGGCACTAACGGTCAAAGCCAAGAGAGAAATCAATGGCGGAACTGAATTGAAAAAAAAAAGAGAGAGAGAATAAAAAAAAAGTGACACAACTGAGTACAAATCAACGTGAGCCTTTACTCTAATTTCCACAAAGAGCAACTGCCATAGAAATGTTGACTCATTTTCCTTTCTCTCCCTTCTTTCTCACTCTACTGTGTTCCGGCTTTCTTATACATTTTCTTGTCTTCATAATTTCCGTTCAGTTACTTTGTCTTTGAATCATTATTAGTTTATTTGGTTTAATTACACGTGGGATTAAATTATTGGTTGATTAGTCAGTTCTGGTGTTCTACAAATTTACCACAATACCCTTCGGGTCAGGTGCTTCTCACGGATGCCAACGAATATCCCGTTGGAATCTGTTCTGGGCTCTCGTTCTCAATAATGTTTCCGTGGTAGAAATGGGCTTTGGGCCCATGATCTTCCTTGTATTAGATTTAACATTTCACCGATAACTTTAGTTAGTGTTTGGAACGGCGAGCTGGTCCCTGGGGTCACGGCGCAATAAAATATTATTTGAGTTCAATTTTTCATGGCCGCTCAACCCTCAAGCCACCGTCCTCCGGTTTGTCTGACTGATAGTACATGCTAGAGAATTGGTAGGAAGAGCAGTACTGTGTCCAAGATTATGCCAAGAGACTCTCATTGGATGGAGTACACCTCCTCAAGACCGGACACGCATAGACAATATTATTGGAAAATATAAATGCTCCATAATAGTGCATATAGGCGTACTCTCCTTTATTTATATAAGGTATTACAAGTAGATGATGACATGTATCCCAAGGAGGAACATTCTAGTGATACAAACATACAACAGATAATATAATAAATGATATTATTTATTCTTAACTCTCTCCTTGACTTTGAGGTTCTTGTCTTTTCCTCTTCTTTTCGTGGTTGTTTAAACTCTTGATGGAGTTATTGTTACCCCTAACTTGCCTCTCAAATACCATAATCGGGCATTTGGAAGAGGTTTTATGAGATAATCAGCGAGTTGATACTCAGTGGGAACATATCGGACGGTTAAGTGCTTTGACATTACTTGATCTCTTACAAAATGAGCATCTATATCAATATGTTTGGTCCTAGCATGGTGCACCAGATTTGAGGCCAAGGTTGCTGCACTGGTGTTATCACACCATATAACAGGTATATGCTTAAGTCGTAAGCGAAGTTTAGAGAGAAGAGACTTTATCAGAGTTCAGCAGCAGTATTGGCCAGAGAGCGATATTATGATTCGGTACTAGATCTAGCAACAACTTTCTACTTTTTAGATGACCAAGCCACAAGAGATTCCCCAAGGAACACACAATACCCTACAACTGATCTTCTATCATCAGGGCATGATGGCCAGTCAACATCAAAATAAGCCACAATGTCAAGCAAGGCTGATGGTCGAATATGGATTCCATAGTGAATGGTACTTTTAAGATATCTCAGGAAACATTTGACTGCTTTCCAGTGTTCTATTGTTGGCTTAGAAAGAAATTGGCTTAGTTTTCCAACATTAAAACTGAGATCTGGGCGAGTGTTACATAAGGACTGTAATGCACCTACTGCACTCCTGTATGTTGAGGGATCTGCAAGTAGCTCTCCAAAGTGTATTGATAAGGATTTATGTGCAGCCATTGGAGTTTGGCAAGGAGATGCATTGCTCATTTGAAATCTTTCCAGTAGATCAGAGATGTATTTCTCTTGAGTCAAATACAACCCAGATCTATCCCGATACGCTTCAATTCCAAGGAAGTAGTGAAGAGATCCGAGATCTTTGAGAGAGAAAATGCTATGCAGCTTTTCAGTGAAGCACTTCAAGCTATAAACATTACTTCCTGTAATTAGTATGTCATCAACATAGATTAGTATCATGAGAATCTAAGACTTGTCATAGTAGATAAACAAGGAAATGTCAGTTTTGGAGTTAGTGAATCCCCAAGATAGTAGCACACTTCTGAGCTTATCAAACCATGCTTGCGGAGCTTGTTTGAGGCCATAGAGAGCTTTGGATAGTTTGCACACATAGTGAGGTCGAGCAGGATCAACAAAACCTTCCGGCTGTTCCATAAATACAGGTTCAATGAGAAAACCATTTAGAAAGGCATTATTAATGTCAAGTTGTTTGATCTCCCAGTTAAGAGAAATTGCATGAGCTAAAATGATTCTGATTGTGGATGCCTTTATAACCGGACTAAAAGTGTCATAGAAATCAATACCTTTTGTTTGTTGGAAGCCATTTGCCACCAACCGTGCTTTTCTTATGGCAAAGGACCCATCTTAATGGAACTTGGGCTTGAATATCCACTTTTTTTCAACAACTCTCTGCTTTTGGGGTCTTGGAACTAGTGTCCAAGTCTCAGTCCTTTTTAGCGCAAGAAATTCATTGATCATTGCTTGCTTCCATAGTGGTGATTGCAGCACCTCCTTAGGTGATCGAGGAACAGAGATGTCAAATTAAGTGAAACCAATGTAAGGTACTTTGGGCTTATATATTCCTCGCTTACTGCAGGTCTGCATGCGGTGAGCATTTGAGGTAATAGGAAATTGGGTGAAAATAGGATTGGTGGTTGGTTTTGATGGGGGCAAAGACGATTGTGGGCTTGGATTGGTGTTATACGAGGATGGAGAAGATGCGACCGGTTGGCTATCTGGGATGTTGGGAAGTAAGGGAGAAGTGTTCAACTCAGCAAAGATATGTGAGGGTATTGGAAAAAAATCTAATGGAGGACTTGTGGTTGGTTCAGCATTTTGTGAGATATGTTGTGGATTAAGAGTTTCTTGAGGTTTAGGAGAGTCACCATTAATATGGTCTCCTTCAGAAATTTCTGACTGAGAAGAATTATGAGGCGAATTCACCTCTTGACCCTGCAACTCATTATCAGGGTTAGAGTGTTGCAATAAAACAAGAAATTTATTAGTGAGTTCTACAACTTCAGAGACCACTGGTTGTTTCAAGTTCAAGAAACCACTGCTGAAGAGAAAATCTTCTTCATTGAATATAACATGTTGAGAGATATATACTTTACCGGTAGAACTTAGACATTTATATCCCTTGTGTGACCTGTTGTAACCAAGAAACACACATTTAGTACTGTGAAACTGAAATTTATTCTGATTATATGGTCGTAGACAAGGAAAACAAGCACATCCAAAATTCTTAAGGCCACTGTAATCAGGCTTCTTTGCAAACAGGCTTTCAAAAGGCGATATATTACTCAGAACCGAAGTTGGTAGCCTATTTATCAGATGCAAAGTAGTAGAAAAAGCTTCCCACTAGTAATAGAGCGACATTTTAGCCTGAGCAAGAAGGGTCAAACCCATTCAACTAAATGTCTATGTTTTCTTTCAACTCTACCCTTCTGAACAGAGGTGTAGGGGCAATAATGTTGAAATATAATGCAATGACTTTCTTTAAATGACTTGTATTCTCCTCCCCAATCACTTTGGACCACTTTGATTTTTCTTTCCAGATGATTTTCAATCATGTTTTTAAAATGAACAAATGCTGACAATGCTTCCTCTCTCAGTTTCAAAGGATACACCCAAAGATAACGTGTACAATCATCCAAAAAACTTATATAATATTTATGCCCAGATGTGGATTTAATTGGTGAAGGACCCCATAAATCTGTGTGAATTAAATCCAGAGGTTGTGAAGCATGAGATTGAGAAACTTGAAAGAGAAGCTTATGGGATTTGCCAGGTTAACAAGCATCACAAAAAGTAAATTCTTCATTAAAATTCAAATCGGTATCATAATCACTAAGAACTTTCTTCAACACTGCTATGTGAATGACCAAGCCTTTTATGCCAAGACTCAATGACAGAAAGAAAAGCATGTGACTAACATTTTTGTTCTAGTTCAGAATTGCTTCTACCAAAGATAAAATTAACAGCAGCAACATTAGTGGGCACCACACCATTCTTGATCTGATAGAGACCCTAAGTGGACCTATGGGTTGTAGCCCTTTGTAGCAGAGTTTTGTTACTACTCTTGTCCTTCACAAAACACCCATGTGAGTGAATTTCAATAAAGATATTTGAATTGTCATTGGTGAGTTTATATCCATTGATAAGATTTTTCTTGATTTTAGGAGCCACAAGAACATTGTCGAGTTTCGAAGGCTTACTGGGATTATCACATATCAGTTTAAAATTTCCAGACTTGACAACGTTAAGGGAAGCACCATCACCAACAAAAAGCAAATTTATACCTGAATTAGCGTTGACAGAGTCCACATTTTCAGAAGTATGAGTAACATGATGAGTGGCTTCGGTATCTAAATACCATGTTGGGTCTGTTACAGTATCTGAGGTTGCCGTGTAAGCCAAAGCATTCTCATTTTTCTTAGGAGGTCCTCTATAGTTACAATCATAACGGTGCCAACAATCCGCTACCTTATGTCCTGGTTTCTTACAAAGATGACAAAATTTATTAAACTTATCTAATTGCTTTCGCCCTCCATTTCCATGACCACCTCTACCTCGTCCTCCTCTACCTCTAGAGGCATCAAAATGATTCTGACCCTGTTGCTGAAAAGGCAAATTTGCGAAGGCATTAAAGAGGGAGGATTGAGACGAAGATTGAAGTTGCTTAAATCGAGATTCAAAAGTGAGCAATTTAGATTGAAGGTCGCTCCAGCTCAGATTCTCTTTTTCAGAGAGCATTATAACAATTGGAGTATAGTCTATGTCAAGACCGACGAGAGTTTGAGTGATTAAATCTACGATAGATAAGGGAGTACCAGCAAGGGTGAGATTATTTGAGATGGATTTTATTTTGGCTAAGTATTCTTTCATCTTCAGGCTCCCTTTCTTAGTGTGCTGAAACTCACTATTCAAAAGGGTGACCTTAGATCTTGTATTTGCACCAATGTATTCTTTTACTGCCTTCCATAGAGTAGACGATGTCTTACAGTGCGTCATCTGAGAGGCAATCTCTAGGGTCATTGTGTTAAGAAGTCAACCCAGAAGAATTTGGTCTGTTGCCTGCTAGTCTTCAAATGCCAGGTTTGGTAGAACTTCTTTGGCTTCATTGAGACTGATAAGTGGGGTCGCTTTGGTACCCAAGAGGTATCCTTCAAGACGATGACCTCTGATGATAGGAAGGACCATCGATTCCCATGTGATGAAATTATCTCCATTCAACTTGATAGAGTTGACTTGATTCAAGGAGCTTAGAAGAGGAACAGGTTTCGTGAGCACACTAGGTGCTTGATGCTCACTGGGATGAATGGGTAGGTGTAGGAATTGAAATTTGGGAACACTGAAAGAGTGGCGAAGTTTGGAGGAGACGGTGAAGAGTGAATCGGAGAAGTATTTGGATGGGAGGAAATAGGGAGCGATGTATATGGGAGGGTGGAGGGGTAGGTGGTAGAGAAAATTAGTGGGCCAAAAGAGAAGGACCAGGACGACTGTGGAAACTGAAAGGGAATGGTGGGGTTGAGTGAGATTGGCTGATTCTTCGGTGGTTGGGATGTTTACTGGTAGAGAGAGAGGGCTAGAGTTTTCAATGGTAACGGCGGTTTCTAAGTGAGAGGTGGTAGGGTTTTGGTTCCCAGTTGATGCTATTAATGACTTTATGGCTCTGACACCAAGACAATATTATTAGAAAATATGAATGCTCTAGAATAGTGCATGTAGGCATACTCTATTTATATAAGGTATGGTACAAGTAGATGATGACATGTGTCCCAAGGTGGAACATTCTAGTGATACAAACATACAACAGATAATATAATAAATGATATCATTTATTATTAACTCAACACTGATGGAGCTTACACAATTTCCACATCGCAGGCCATAGCAGGCGGACTCCTTTGGGATAGCACAGGGATATGGATCGGGGGTTTTGCACACGATATAAGGTTCTGTACATCATTATGTGCTGAGCTGTGGGTTTTTTCTTCCAATTTGCAAGTTGCATGGACGCTAGGTCTTCGGAAGGTGGAGCTCAAAGTGGACTCTCAAATAGTCGTTAATTTATTATCATCCTCCGAAGCATCATTAGTTCCATACCACACTCTCCTCTTGAGGATTCAACAACTCATTAAACGAGGGTGGGTCCTGAAAGCTAGGCATATCTACTATTAAGCTAATCGAGCTACAGATTAGCTAGCAAACCACGCCAAGCATCTCACACTTGGTATCCATTGTTATCAAAACCTGCCTGAGGGTTACTCTTCTATCCTAATAGAGGATATATTAGGGGTTTCGTTTTCCCCAACTTGTAGTTTAGTTTCAGTGTGTTTGTCCTATTGAGTAAAAAAAAGAAAAAAAAAGAATCCAAGAACATGTAAATAGAAAGAAACCATACCAGAACGTGCGATCGTGAAACTGACTTTGTCATCATCTTTACCATACACTACGAAATCACCAGGTCGTTGCAACTGGAACATCCTAGAGAAGTGATCTAAGAAAATGCAGGAAGCTCTGTAACCGTCTTTTAACCATTCAAATGCATCAGAGATGGAGGGTCCTTTCATGGAAATGATGACTGCCATTAAGTTCCGAGGTTGGAGTACCCAATGTGAAGCTGCGACGCCATGTCTTGAGAAGATGAGTCTGATTCCAAACAAGTCTACGGTGATCGGTATGTCTCTCACCTACTTCACGGCTTGCTTCACCAGAGTGCAGTCATTCATCTGCATGATAAACACGGCTTGAGTCTTTGAGCACGAGAGAGTGATTGGAGAGAATGATTGAAGAACTCAAGTTGGCAGGACTATCGACAGTTAGAACATTACAGTTATATACATACAATGTAGCAACTACATGACTAGAAACGACACCGTTGGCTACTTTTCTCCAATTTCAGCCCAATGCAATGCGAAGTGAGCAAAACAAGTCCAAATTAACTAAACTTTAGACCAAATTAACTAGACATTTAGACCGGACTCGAGCTCCAAGGGCTGGCTTGAAGTCCTTGAATGTCTCGAACTTCTTTTCTCAAAACAATGTCGTTTATAGAAAGTACCTCAAAATCATAACGTATTAGTTTGTAAATTTAAGACCAAAATAACATTATTCTGAACAGATAAGTCATGTGGTTCGAGTTTAATCGAGTTTTGAGTTGAGTTTTGGCACCTTATGGAAGGGTTCATCTCAACCAAGACCTAACTCATTACTATACCTATTGTAGATTAACTAACCAATAATTTTCATATTCTTCTTGTAAAATTAAACTAATAAAAATCTTGTGACGTAATGAAGGAGCCTAAACTTAACCTCAAAAACAAAGTTAAGCTCAAGTGGGTAAATATAATTTAATTTGTTAATTTCAAATTACATTAAAGTCAATTTCTTATGATTGATTTGATATTAAAATTTTTGTTAAATCGAAATCCAAACTCGATTTGGTTTTAAATATCTAAATTTCAACTTGATTATATTGAATTTACCATTTTAAATTTAGGTAGGACTAGTCTCCCATCTATAATAAAACACCATGTTTACAAAAAAGGTTTGAGACTCGAAAATTAAAAACTACATAGTTTAATGTTAAATTATAATAAAACACCATGTTTACAAAAAAAGTTTGAGACTCGAAAATTAAAAACTACATAGTTTTATGTTAAAATTTCAAGCTTCAAGCTTTGAGTCGATCTTAGTCTCCTAAATTAGAGAGAAAAAAAAAGGCTAATCTAAACTTTAGATTGGATTGGGCTTTTTTTCATCTCTAACTAGCAATCTTTGATTAGTAACTTTTTGGTTAACTAGACTGGACTCGAGCCTGAGGGACTGGACTAAAGTCCTTCCCAAGTGTCCCAAACCTATTTCCTTAAAACGACATTGTTTATGCAAAGTATCTCAAAATCATAGCATGTTAGTTTGCAAATTTAAGAAACTTAAGATCAAAACAATATTATTTTAGACAAATAGATCATGTGGCTCGGGGTTCAATCAAGAGTTTCAAGTTAAGCTTAGAAGCCTTATGAAAGGGTTATGAGCTTTATGAGCTCTCGAGCTCATGGATGTAGGTAGAGATAACCTATCCTATCGTATGACCATATCAACCTCAGTTATTTCCATAGCATTTAATACATCATCTGTCCACTTTTTCATATTAAAACGAGTCAGGGTTTTAATGGCGACACTGATATTGTTAACCGAAAAGGTGACTGCATAATAACATTGATTAAATCAGCACAAATGTAGGACAACAACGATACTCAAAGCCATTAAAACATTATTTATTCCGATAATCCGATCATACATATTATGAAATACCTTTGGGCATAATACATAATATATGCAATTAGACCTTCACATATAAGTGATCGAAGTACAAATCATCGACTCTCATGACACTACCTCCTTTAGTGAATAGATCACTTAAGCAACAACTTTCCTTCATCTAATGCCTTTATGCATATCTCAAATTGTTATGTAAGGCCAACAACTTTGGGCATCATAACTAAATATAAAATCAAAGACATCCCCCAAAATGCAAGCATAACAATTCAAAATACTAACTTCAAAGGACGCTTTGATGACTACATCCTTATCAGCATTTAAAAAGTCCACAAACACAAGGGATACATCTTTATATCATCCTCACATTCTTTATGGGCATATAGTATGTGACAATGTAATAATAATAAATGTAAAAACCAAATGCACAATCTCATTGTCACATACTCATATTAAAGACATTCTCTAAAAACTTCATTTGAGACTTTTGTAAAGAAAAAATCTCAGTAGAGCGACTATCATGCATCACTGGATATTGAACCGACCACCCGGGACATGAGAACCTTTTGTATATCCCTTATGGCAAGTTCGTTGCACAAAAATTCACTAAAAAATGGCTTCAAATTGCCTTAATTCCTTTTTCGATTAATTATTATGCAATTCCGAACACTAAACATGAGACTCGAGACACAAAAACTTGAAATATCTCCCTCATGTAATATCCAAAGCATGAAAATTCATTCAAAATCGGATTCAGAACACCTTAATTAGGGATGGCCAACCCCCGCCAAGTTTTTTAAAATATTTTTAATTAAAAATATAGATTTTTTTTTTAATTAGATCAGGGTCTGGGTTACTCAAACTCAAGCTTACCCGAGGCCCAACTCTTCTAAGTAAAACGATGTTGTTTTGCTTAGAATAATTAGACATCGAGTTTGTCTGGGTTTGGGTTTGGCCTATGGGTTGGCCCATTGAAAACAACTAAATTTTGCCCATGGGCCAAAATTTGTCATCCCTAACCTTAACTTATTTTCTGGAGTTAAATTTTAATTTAATACTAATGTAATAAATCCAAAAAGATGGAAAAAGTTCACTTTATGAATTTTTCCGACTCGAAAATTGACCCAAAAAACCTCGAGGTACCTTTACGAGAAATTTGAAATTTTTTGATTTTTTAAAAATAAAAAAGTTGTAGAAGTCCTATGGTTGATGTCAGTCGCACGTCTGTGCGAGAGGCGCATGTCGGACACGCGCTGCGATGCACACACCCGCCGACGTGCCCACCTACGCTAGCGCATGCATTACATGCGCCCTACACGCATTTAGTTGGTATTTGTCCAGGTGTCTGACGCGTGTAATACATGCGCCAGACCTATCATCCCGCCCTGTCCACTATTCACTAGTCAGAAGCTCGACGATGAGGCACACCCTCACTATAAAATGACGATTTTCGGGGAGTTTCGGGTCTGTTTTTCGCGCTTTCATACTTGTTTTCATCCCGTTTTTAAAGGCTAAACACATTTATACCAATTTCACGCAATAAAAAGCAAGCAAAAACTGATAAACAGAAGTTAATTCTTCGATAACCTTATAGAGAAAAAAACAAAAATCTTCGTTTTTAGCCACCCGATCACGTCACCGCTCTGATATCACGTGTAACACGTAATGATACCTTAGTTATGTATTCCGAATAGAACGTAAAAGGGCAATAAACGAAGAAATGCGAAAAATACCTGATTTCGGTTTCATAACTTTTCAAACGAGCGCTAATCTACTGTTGTCTTCACGGGAACAGCTCACGAGGACGCGGTCAACGTCTTTCTACAGTTTTTTCAAAACGTAAACTCTCTTAATGGTCAGAGAATCCTTATGCTTCTGAATGATATAAACAACTGCAGGAGACTTTAACCTTTATATGTAGTTTTCATATCAGGCTTTTCCATCACAGGTCCGATATAAGTCCGATCCATACTGATTGAGATCTATTTTTCACCTGAACTTTGACCCATCGATTTAGATCTTTTATTGGGTCACTTTATTATCTTTATCTGAATTAAATTACGTAACTTAACAGATAAGTTGTTGAAAAAAAACAATTAAATATTGCTCAACTTTACAAGAAAAGTCAAAACTGTCCGGAAAAAAGAAGAAGAAAGAACTCAAACTCACTGTAAAGCATGGTCAACTTGGGCTCGACCGGATTGGACTTTTTTAGCCATCTCTGTCTAGCAATCTTAACTTTTTGGAGCAAACAAGAAAACTAATGTCACTCTTTTGCGAGTATCTTTCTATATTCTTTGGAACATATCACGAATTCTACAATCTTTAAACATGATTAAGAGAAATGTTCTTGAACTTGAATGGTACTACTATACAAGTCTTGCTCTTCGTGCAACACAGAAACGTTGTTTCTACATGCTCATTGGAAGCCCTTCGATGAAGAAGATAATATCTGCAGCTTTCTCTGTAGTAGAAAACTTCAACAAGGTATGATCATCTGATGCAATTATGGACACTTCCTCTGACAATTCTATTGCCTCGTAGAATGAAGATGCATGGCCTAGATAGATTGTTAGTACTTTTCCTATTTCCCCATTGGAAGATAGATATTGATCTTCCTACCAGATAAATTAGAACCATAAGTTGACGATCAAAACATATCAGAATCAAAATATATCAGCAGGAATGAATGTACACATACCTTCTGAGCAAGATCAAATTCTTTATCTCCAACGTTAAACCTCACGAAGTCAGGAAAAATTTCAATCCAAAGCAAGTCCCGAACCCCTACAAGAACATATATATGTTGTGTCTAAAAGATATGATAATGGAGTTTAGATTCAGAGAAGGTAAGGAAAAAGAAAGATACCTTCATCAACTTCTGTCGCGTTAAAGAAATCCAGAATATATTGAAAACAAAATGATTTCATCGTGAGAGTTGAGCCAGAAGATCCATCAACTTGTGGAGGATCTTCAGACTCTCTGATTGCATCGAAATCAATGATTCTGACATGGGGAGAGTCTGAGAAAATATAAATATATCATTACTTCCTGAAAATATGCAAATGAAACTATCCTGAAAGATCAGAAGAGCTTCTGAAATGAACAAGAACCACCGTTCTTTTTCTTTTTTCAGTTTAAAATGAGTTCAAGATTTCAAGATGCCAAAAAGATTGGAAGGCGTGAATCCGAACATACACTCAGGTATGAACAAGAAACGGACTTTATCTTCTGGGTCATCAGGACAAGCAAACACTGAAAGGCTTTCTACAACGGATGATCCCAGTTCGAAAATGCTGACGAACTCACGCAATTCCAGGAAGATTCTTCTGTACCCATCTTCATTCCATTCAAAGTTTTCGAACTTGGATGGTCCTTTCAGGCATAGAGCAAGTGCCATTAATTTTCCAGGTTGGTTCACCATGAGCATTACAGTAGCCCCATGTCCTGACAGGAAGACTTCGATTCCAAGCTCTTCGCCAGAGTCTATAGTCATTGAGATGTTTCTGAACAATGTCACGGAGTTCTTCAGAAGAGCGCAACTTTCCATCTCCATCGCAAACATGGTTGAGAGTTCAGAGAAGAGTGAGTGAAGAACTAAAGTAGGCGGGTATAAGGAAGAGCCGGGTAGGTCGTGTTTGAACGGATTTGAATGCTTAAACATAAACTTGAACCCAAGTTTATCGATCATTGAAAAAGGAATTTCATAAATCAACAATATTGTTTCTATCTTATCAGAACTTTATTTGTTACCCTGAAAACTGAAGTCACTAATCTGATACCAGTACTGCTAAAAAAGTACGAGTAGTAAAGCCATTTGAAAGCCTAAGATTAAGAAAATAGGATCTCTAGATCTGTTTGAAGTTGTGAATATTCAACAAAATACAGTTAGATAATGACAACCCAACTGTCTTCAGCCATGAAGGAGCAAGACACGGGTTGATTTTTGTTTCCTTTTCAGTTCAGATACCAATGGAGATAATAGCAGAAGAATTTAGCAAAACCAGTATAATCCAATATGTTTGTATCAACCCATTTGTATGAATAGCATATAGTATAAGAAAATACAAAAAACAATATTTTCTGAATAATCAGACAGACAGACTTTGAACATGGTGATAGGATCAATGACCTTAAATTTGACAATTAGCAAAAAATGAAGAAGAAAAAACCAGAAACTCATGGGGATGTGATTTCTATTTTCAGTTCAAGAATCCTCGTGTTTTTTCTTCCTCATCAACATGAGCTGCTTCATCTGAGCCACCCTCAGCCGGTTCAGGGGGTGGTGTGGAGGAAGTTCGCTTGTGAGAGGCGGCCTCAAGAACATGATTGTAGTTTCCTTTCTCCATGAAGAGCTGAGCAAAGTGATGCTTGCAGTAGAGGACACCATTAAGTGCAGCATATGATGAGTGTGTGAGTGGACACCCTCCATGAGCACATCTAAAGCATGTCTTATGGTAACATTCTCCTTCCATTGTCACCTAAAGATTTTCTCATCAAACATCAGATCAACAACCATTCCTGATCACAACTTCGCCTCAAAAAAAGGAAGAGATTTTGATCATACTAACCTTTTCCAGTGGATACACTGTTTTGCCACAAGCTGAACATTTGTCTTGGGTTCCAGAGAACATGGAAGACAGTTTGCTGGGGGTCCTAGACTGTACAGGTATGACAAAACTTTTTAGTTCCATTGACAAGATTAAAAAGATCAGCAAAACTCAGATAGTTATGGATGCCCCCCAGAAAACCCATCAGAATCCATAAAAATTTCTGACAGAAAACAGATCAGGTTTTTCAAGGAGCATATGTAAATGGAGGGCTATTACTATACCAGTTCTTGTGTCTTATCGGCTTTGCCTGCAGGATCAAGAAGCAGAGTTTTAGTAAATAGGTAAAGTCTGTCATTATCTCGGTAATTCATAACGAAGATAATACCTGTCTGGAAATTCTTGCTGAAATTGCCAGATTCCTTAAAAAGTTGCTCAAAATGAGTCTTGCAGTAGAGGACACCATCCATGGAGGAGTAGTTACTCATCTGACATTTCCATTACATTATGAACAAAAACAAGATTGAGAACCAGACATTCTTTCCGGCATTTGCACAAACAACATATCAACAACACAAACCAAAAACTCACCACTAGAGTGCCTTTGCAGTGGCTGCATTTGAAGCATGATTTATGATAAGGCACACCTTCAATAGACAACATATCAACAACATAAACAGTCTTATCACAGGCCTTGCACTTGTCCAGAGTTCCGGTGAATGACATGGTGTTTGGATTTCTTTGGAAAATGTGGAATCAATGAAATGAATCTAATCTCTGCTCAGGTTGTCTGAGGATGATGAACAAAAAGTTACCACATAAAACATTAAAGAAAACACACACACACACGCACAAATGATTTCTTGGTCACCCTCAATCCTGAAACATCAAATCAAAACAAAGATCTTTCATCTCTTAAAACAAAAACTGATTTTATATGAGAATTATAAGAGAATCATTTACCTTTACATGCAATGGCTTAGATTGCATTGTACCCTGTTGGTGTACACCTTGGACACGTGATTGGAGATCCCAATATTATGAGGTAAAATTGGAGTGCAAATCCCTAAATGTAGATGTTTATCCGACTGAACTGGAGCAAATGAAGCTTGGATGCTTTGACTTTTTCTCGGGAGAATTTATTTTTTGTTAGCCATAGTTAATGTTATGATTAAGTGTGAAATTTAAGCATTGCTTAAGATATAAATCATGCCAAACTTCTATTTATTTAGCAAAAGATGTTAATTTTTAGTTGGGGTACCAAACTTATGGTGTGATAGTTAAACTTATATGATAGAGATTGAACCAGATTAGGTATAGATAGTAAATCAATCCGGCCCGCCCAATTGGTTTAGGATTTAAGCTCGGAAAGGTCGATCTAACGAATCCGAACAATTTGAACGGTAAAATAATTTTTTGTTTAATTGCAACTCAATCAAAGTTTAAATTGTCATATTGATTGGACTAATCCTGAGCTAAATAGTTCGAATTTAATCAAATTTCTGACCGGAAAAAATTTAAAGTGGTAACCCTATGTTTTAAGTGTCGTCGTATAAAATTGTTATTTATTTCATGAATAATGTTGCGGCAATTGTTTCTATTTTATTTATTTTTTAATATGGTTATGTTTATTTTATTTTTTATGATTATTTTATTTTTACTTTTATTTTTTAAAATTTTCATGTAGTTATTTAAAAATAACTAGTTAAGAGTAAGACTACGCATTACTGAACCTTTTTAAATCCCATGTATTGGCAGGATTTTTATTAAATTGTTATTGTTATGGTTATTGTACTAGGTGGATTTATTTTTAAGGGATAATAAAATTATCTTATTAAAATTAGTGTTTTTATTTAAATGAAATATTCTTTGCAATTATTCATGTGATTTGGCATGAGTGTCTTAAACTGTTGTTTATAATTCAAAATGGATGTTAAAATACCATAATTGATCTAATTGGTTGTTCTATTGTTTAGTTTATCCACTAATTTGTTATGTTCCTTTTACATAAATACATACATACATATATACATATATATGTATATATATATATACATAATTAGTAAAAAATTTAAAAATAATAATTACAATATTCTGTCATTAAATACTAAAAAATGTTATAATTTAGGGACAACAAATATAGCCCGGCCTAACTCGAGTTGATCATGTCTCGGGACGATACAAAAGAACGTCGCTTTTTAAAAAATAATAAAGTCTGACCAGGCCTGCTAGACCCATTGTCATACCTACTATAATTTATGCTTTATATATGAGGAAGCCTTATCACAATACAACCTACTATTATTACTATATTATAAAAAAATCTTTAAAAAATTGAAACATTACATGGGTCTTATTTATTTATGTAAACATTGGTAAGTTAGAATATAAAGAAGTCACTTCAATGTTCTATATAGTCACAAACCAATATCATATTAAAAAGATTATGTGTTGTCTTCAATTTTTTTAAGACCCAAAATAATGATGTTCTAAACTATTTTTGTTGATGTTTAAAATAATTAAGTGAATTTATAAAATAAGTTATACCAATTAAATTTCTAAAATTAACTTGAAATAACTTCAAGCTATACTATAAAATGACATTTTTTGAACTGTTCCGTGCTTAATTAAATCATTCTTTTTCGTTTCGAGTTAGAGTACGTTACAAAACTCACTTAACTTAACTTTAAACAATAATTTTATTTAGTTCAACTTGAAATTTAGTCATCTTAAAATTTAGACATCGAGAAAGAGTCTTAAAATAACCGTTAAAAGTTACTTTTTTTAACCAAAATGTTATAAGTTTAAATTATAGAAACAGTCTCTTTGTAAAAAATACAAGGTTGCATATACAGATGACACAAAATGAGGAGTCTTACATACAGGGTACGTTGACTTTTTGAGTTTTTAAAATTTTGACATTGACTTTATTCAGTTAAGTCCAAATTGCTAACCCTATTATTTAATCAAAAAAAGTTAAATACTTCAAAAATATTTTTAAATTTAAATATTTAAATAATATTATTTTTAAAAATAAATTAAATTAATATTATTTAACCGAAATTCAAACCGAATCTTAAAACTAAACCTGGCCTGAACAAAAATTTAATTAAAAATTGACTTATTGACTTCGTACTGAATTGCAGTGGGTCTCAAGTTATACTTTGGTGCTGATTTGTCAGTCTTCTAGACTGTGTGATGTCGATCCTATCCTCGCAGCTAGCGCGTGGAATACACGGTCCAATCAGATGCCGCCACTACTTTCCCACCACTTGGCGCAAAACTGTAAGGCAGAGACATCAGTTATCCTCAGGATGTCTGCTCCTGCCTCCAGTACGCTCGGAGCTGATTCTAATTCTATAAATGTTTCTAGGGACATAGAACCTAGGCCCTCGATTTTAGAAGCAATTCTGTTCATATGCTAATCCGACGACTGAGAGCTCCTCGCTCTACACTGATGAATTGCCGGCCAGAAGCTCTGAGAAGTGATAAAACAAAGGAGCTTAAGGAATTTGCTTGCTTAGTAAATTGTTCTTAATGGATACTTTATCTTTATTAGCTCGGAATTGTGGAATAGCAGCAGGATGTGAAGATCGAGGCTTTATTGAATATGGTGCTAGTTCACGTTCTGGGAATGATTTCTTGTTCTCCAGTTGTTCTTTGAAAAGGGTCTGCGAGTCTCAATCCAAGTGTGTCAGAGGTGTGAGAAGAGGGTTTTTTGTGGTTGCGAGAGCGAAGAAATGGAAAAGGCATGATTACCCTTGGCCAGATGATCTTGATCCGAATATTACCAGTGGACATTTGCGTTATCTCTCTCATTTCAAGCCTCTGACAGAGAAACCAAAACCAGTGACACTTCCTTTCGAGAAGCCCTTGATTGATTTGGAGAAAAAACTTATTGAGGTGAGATGTTGGTTTATTGTTTGAAATGCAAGATGTGAATTTCTTGTGGTGTTTGTTGTAGGTTCGCAGAATGGCTGATGAGACTGGCCTGGACTTCAGCGATCAGATTGGAGCTTTAGAAAAGAAGTATCAACAGGTAATGTTCTTACAGGGATGTTCAGTTTATTAACTATTTGCGCATGTTAGATGGTTTCATTGTCTGCTTTTCTCAGGCCCTGAAGGATTTATACACACATTTGACACCCATTCAAAGACTAGCGATTGCTAGACATCCCAACAGGCCAACTGTTCTTGATCATGTATTTAATATCACTGATAAGGTAGACAATAAATTTTTAACCAAAATTTTATATTATTTGATTTTCCTCTAGGAGATTCAGAACCAAAATTTTATATTATTTGGTTTTCCTCTAGGACATTCAGTTTCTGATCTTCATTCCTCTTCCTTGAACTGTTTAGTGGGTGGAACTACATGGAGATCGTGCTGGCTACGATGATCCAGCTATTGTTACTGGCATAGGAACCTTAAATGGTAAAAGCTATATGTTTATAGGTCATCAGAAGGGCAGGAACACGAAGGAAAATATTGCTCGAAACTTTGCAATGCCGACTCCTCACGTGTATGCTTTAGACTGCTGCAGTGGATTGATGATAGGGAGGTTCAAAACTGTTCTGAAACCCTTGTCTGAAAACAGCTACAGGAAGGCCTTGCGGATGATGAAATATGCTGATCACCATGGTTTTCCGATCGTGACGTTTGTAGACACTCCTGGAGCCTTTGCTGATCTAAAATCTGAAGAACTTGGTCAGGTGTGTTTACCTTTCCATTATCATTACCGTGTAGGAATAACATAGGTAAGTTATCTTGTTCCTTTTTTTTTTTTCAGGGTGAAGCAATAGCACATAATCTGCGAGCTATGTTCGGCTTTAAAGTGCCGATTGTAACGATTGTAACAGGGGAAGGTGGTTCTGGTGGAGCTCTTGCCATAGCTTGCTGCAATAAACTGTTCATGCTTGAGAATTCTGCATTCTATGTAGCAAGGTGTTAATACTTATCACTCGGATTTAGTAGTTCTGTTATCTGAAACAAGCATTAAATTGCTTGGAAACTGAGTTCCAAACCATAAGAAAACTAGTGACAAAATTCTGCAATTGTCTGCATTGGAGCTTCACCACTTCTTCCATCAGAATTAGCTACTTTTATGGTTTTTCGCTAGCTTCCCGTATATTATTGATTAGCTTATGTAAGGAATTTATATGCTTTATGTGGCCTTCTTAATTCTTCAGTCCTGAAGCATGTGCTGCAATATTGTGGAAATCTTCTCAAGCAGCTCCGAAGGTAGTTCATTTCTTGGCTGGTTTTATTCTGGCGATTTGTTTGCTTTTCTTATATAATGAGATAGGACCCTCCTTTCTGTAGGCTGCTGAGAAGCTAAGGATAACAGCTCAAGAACATTACAGGCTCAAAATAGCTGATGGCATAATTCCTGTATGCAATCTGTTCCTTTTGTTCAGGAATTTTGCTCTGCAATTTTCTTCAGTTCAACGGTATCATCACTGATGTTGTTATTGCCTTCAGGAGCCTCTTGGAGGTGCACATGCAGATCCTGCGTGGATTTCCCATCAAATTAAGCTTGTGATAATCCAAGCTATGGAGGTAATTCATATTCATTCCCAAAGAAGCATGATTTCTTAGACAACTCTCACAACAATGCTAAAATCGTTAGGAACTAACAAGCATGGATAAGGAAGAGTTGCTACGCCACCGGATGCTCAAATTCCGACAAATAGGTGGTTTCCAAGAAGGTGTGCCTGTGGAGCCTGAAAGAAAGCGCAAAATGAAACCATCTGATGTCAATAAACCAAATGTAAGTGACATAGAAATAGAGATCGAAATTTTCAAGAAAAAGGTCCTGGAATTCCAAAAACCACTTCCTGAACCAGTTTCTGCTCAAGCACTGGAAAAGCTGAAGCAGGACTTGGACCGTGAGATTACTAATGCATTCATTTCGATGGGGTTGCAAGAGAAGATTGAATCAATCAAGTTGGAGTTACATAAATCTCCTAATAATCAGCCCCTCAGTCGTAGCTTAAAGGAGAAAGTAGACAACATAATGTCAGAATTTAAGTACAACTTGTCAAGACCAGGGGCTTATCTTGGGTTAAAGCAAAAGCTTGAAAAGCTAAACAAGGTAGCAAGGATTGTTGAAGTGAAAGAGAAAAGTGAGAAGTTGAAAGCAGAGATAAACCAGAAGATTACTGATGAATTGAAAGCAAAAATGGAACTTTTGAAGGTTGCAGAAGAGAAGCTGTCAAAAGGTGATCCACTAGACAAAGATTTGTCTGAGGAAGTAGAGAAAGCTAGGACAGATCTGGTAGCTGCTCTTAAATCAGCTGGCTTGGAGATTGTTGGAGTTAGCGGGAGAAATGAAGCAACAACTCCACCACCTTCTGGTCTCCCTGAAAAGCTGCTGGAGTTCAAGAAACACATAACTGAAGAGATTGAAAGAGTGATAGACGCAGCAGGACTGAGAAGTAAAATTCAGGAGTTGAAGACGGAGATGTCAAAACGGTCGAGTTCAGGAAAACTGGAAGCTGAGATCAAAGAGCAGGTTCTTGCCGAATTGGAAGCCACGAAACTGCAGGAGGAGTTTGAGAATCTTACAAAAGAATTAAGAACTTCCTCTGAACTAAACCAAGGTGAAGTTGGTGCTGAAAACGTCAGATAATGGAAAGAATGTTAAAACTTGTTACAGATAGATTTGGTTAATGTTTAGCTTTTTGACATGATTGAGGAGAGCTGTTTTGTCCTTAAGCCATGTTGTCTTGTCTTCCGTTAAATTTATTTCACGTACGAACAATATGTTTTGTATATTGATCGTTCTGTATGCTTAACGATACGAGGTAGTGTATATATTGATGAATAATTATTTTGAGAGTTTATTAAGTTTGATTAGACTCTGATTTGGGTCAATTACTTCGAATTTAGTTTAGGGTTAATTATTAAATTTTTTTTATCAAATTTTTAATTATAGCTTGAACTTAAAAAGTAGCAATAAAATGTTCAAAGTTTTTTTTTTAATTTTAACTTGAAATTCAAAAAGTAGTAATAAAATGTTCAAATGTTCAATTTTTTTTAATTTTAACCTGACATTAATGTTTTTGTTAAGTTTGTTGACGTGATTTGCCACGTGTTTTAGAAACCTTAACTATTAATACACATTAGCCAAATTTAACATAACAAATGAAGATTAATGAAACAACTCATTGTTTAAAAATGACCTAAATTAGATTGCCCAACCCTGACATCTTTATGCTTTGATTTAAATTTTTTCCTTCGTTTTTAGTTTATTCTCTCAACGTCTTCACCTTTTTATTTTTAGATTATATAGTTCCGATGCCTTCACACTAAGAGCATGTGGAGAACGAACTAAAAATAAAAAGCTTACTGATGCAGTACGTTGTAATGTGAGAGTGGTTTGAAGTGGCAGAAGAACAAACAGAAGACAAAGGGCTGGGGGAGAATAACAGATAATGTTGGGCAAAAATTGAATAAAATTGAAAGTTTATACATTTTATTGTCACTTTTTGAAATTTAGGATAAAATTGAAAAAATTAAACGTGTTATTGCTACATTTTTAAAATTCAGGTTATAATTTAAAAATTGATAAAAAATTTAGTTTTTTTAAATAATTAACCCTTTAATTTATTTCAAGTTTGAACTGCATATTTTAGATTCAAACGAGTTTTAGCTAATCCAAATCTAGTTCGATTAGTTGCTATCTCTATTTTAGAATTGACCCAGTTTGTTATAATTGGTTGGACAAAATAAATTATCAATTTCAAATCTAAATCCAACTAAATTAGATCTAATGCGTTGACTTAGGATAGGTGTTTTGTGTTATTTCCTAAGTAGACAAATTTATTGATTATTTGATTTAATTTAACTTATTATCATATTCTATATGTACTATAATAGGTTTAGTATTACATATTTTTATATTTTTATTTATACATATTTGTATTGTTATTACTTTATATTATATGTGGATTTATCAAAAACAATTTTTTCTATCAAGTAGGATAAGATTGCATACTATTGAACTTTCTTAAATTTCGGGTTTCAATGAGATTCTTATTGGGTGTTGCTATTGTTGTTTTTACCAAAATAATATTGTTTTTTTAGACTTAAGTTATAGATAATTCAAATTTGATCCAATTTTTTTTTTCTCATATGACATAATTTACTAATTGTCAAGTAATTCTAAAAGAAATGACTTGTTTAGAAGTATACATTTTATTTAGTTTTATATTTAAAATCTATATAAACTTTTTAACAAATTTTATAAAGTTGAAAATTAGAAAATGAAAAGGGGGAAAGTTGGTACTCGGTATTTGGAATGACAAAAATTGCTTGAAGCAGCTTGACCCAACTCGGCTCGATTTGAAGTTAATGGTTAGGTTTGAGTTGATCGAATTTCCAGTGAACCAATTTTTTTCTCTAGAAATTGGGCTTTAGATTGAGCTCTAACTTTAATTGCTCAATTCAAACTGATCAAAACATTAAAATTTTTAAGTAAAATGACGCAATTTTAATTTAAAATAAAAATGGTAAAAAGATACAAGCCTTCTTTCTAATTTAAAAAATTCTAGAAAAGCTCCTTAATCTTTAAAAATCTTAAAAAAATTGCTTAAAGTTTTCAATTTTTCCAAAAAAAAAGCCCCTCTTAGATTCTAGTTAAAGATAAATATAAAATACATGTAGTATAAACATACATTGTGCAGTGATCATATGTTAATAATATAACAATTTAAATTAACTTTTAAACCCGAAGAAAATTAATTAAGTTCAACTTAAATTAATAATTTAAAAAAATTATTAAAAATTATTTGTTTGGATTAGATTTAATTAGTTTAGTTTAAATTTAAAAAGTAACATAATTGTCTTCTAAACAATACTTTTGATACGATGCCGTATATTATTATTATTATTATTATTTATTTAAAATTTAAGATAATTAATTTTGAAAAATTGAAAAGTAAAAAGAATTTTTTGAAAAATTTTAACATGAAATCCTCTATTCTGTATTTCAATTTTGTGTTATTTAATTTTATTTATATCATATAAATATATAAATAAAATTTAATAAAATATAATAAAAATTGATCCTTAGATCTAGAATCTCAAACTTGATCGAAGCTCGGACCGGGCTGACTCGAACATAAAATTTTGGGTCAAAACGTTGAAAAACCAGGTGATTAGGTTTGGATTAGATTAGATTAGATGCCCTAGAGGCTAGAAGCAACACAGCGGTTTCTCCAGTTCTTTGTCAAATTTTTGGGCGTTTTCTTTCTCATTCCAGAAGCAGGCCATGTCCGTGACTGATACTTCTTCTGCTACTACGACTATTCTCTACGCGTTGTAGCTCCAATTCGAAATCCTAATTCCTTCACTTTCTCTCATTTTCCTCTCAGATCCGCCAGCATTTGGGTTCCCAATTTACCTCATCGACCGCTTATCTCTTTCGTTTTTGTGGTGGTTCTTTTAATTGCAAGAAACCCTAATTTCTTTCTTCCTTTAACTCCCGACTTTGTACTATACAAATTTCTCGGCTTGAAAAACTACCAACTTTGATTTGCTAACTGTTGTTTAAAAAACTGGTTTTTCATATTGTGCTTGAAATTTTTCGGCTTTAATCCCATTAAGACTAGGTAGTTTTCTGTACAAACTTTTGCCTTTGTGTCGGATAGTTGGTTAGGGTTAGTGTTAGTTTTAGGGTTTTTGTTGTAATGAACAACAATAACAATAGAAGGAGGTATACGCCTGAAATCGGCGGCGTCGGAAGAGGCGGAGGAGTAAACGCGAACCCTAGTTTTCAATCGAGGGTTCCACAGCAGCAGCAATATGTCCAAAGAAATTATATGCTGAATCAACACCAGTTTCAGCAACAGCAGCAACAGCAACAACAGCCGCAGCAGTGGCTTAGGAGGAATCAGTTACCTCCTGATTCTGCCGTAGATGAGGTCGAAAAAACCGTTCAGTCCGAGGCCGTTGACTCGAGGTTGTATACATGCTTTTTTGTTTTCAACGGCCCACAAGATTGGATTTTGTGTGTTTTTTTTAAAAATCCCAAGTTGTTGCATGTTCTTAATATTTTTATACGCTTTAATTTGTAGGCTGAACTGATTTTATGCTCTTTATTTGATTTTTCTAATTAGTTCCCAAGATTGGAAGGCAAGACTAAGGATACCCGCACCTGATACACGATACAAAACTGAGGTTTGTTTCGTTTTCCATTTACTTGCTTACAAGTATTGATGATGCATCTTTATAGGTTTAGCTGCTGATGCAATTGCTTCAGAAGTTTTTGAAGGGTTTCTTTTATTTTTAGTCATATCTTGAGAAGTCTTATTTCCTTGAAGAGTTGCTACCTGTTGTGCTTAGTTGGACAGTTTGATATTTTGATGGTCAGTCTGTATTTCAATCCCCCCAAATTTGGGAATGCTGATACTTTGTGAAACAACATGTGGGATAAAGGGTCATTATTCTTCTTGAAGGGGATATGGCACATCAAGATAATCAAGAGATATGCCTAGGTGATCCTTGGTGCTAAGTTGAGGCACCAGCGAGGGACAATGCCTTTCAGGCTTCAGCACCCGAGTCTTGTTGCCTTTTGATCAAGACATTGTGTGGCAAGTATGCCACTTAATGTCTTCCTTTTTTCCCTTTAGATTCAAGGGTCTTCGTTGAAGCAACATCTTCCAACTTCATTATGTTCGTAGTTAAGCATTCAAACTGATTAAAGTAATGTGGGTGGTGACATGTGCAAGTTTTGTAATAAAATAGACCAGGATACTTGAAATACGCCCATGATTGTCGTTGTTTTTCTAAATTCTATCCACGCACTCTTTTTTATTTTCAATTTCCATCTGTCAGGATGTCACAGCTACAAAAGGAAATGAATTTGAAGACTATTTTCTGAAACGAGAGTTGCTCATGGGAATATATGAGAAGGGTTTTGAAAGGCCATCTCCAATTCAAGAAGAAAGCATACCAATCGCACTTACTGGTAGTGATATTCTTGCCAGAGCAAAAAATGGGACTGGGAAAACTGCTGCCTTTTGCATTCCTGCATTGGAGAAGATTGACCAAGATAATAATGTTATTCAAGGTTGGAATGTGTTCTCCTTGCTTTGGAATTTAGCTTGTTTAATATCTGTAGTACGTTAGATAATATTGGATACTCTGATGCTTTTGTTGTATCATTCAGTTGTTACGTCTCTCCTTGATTAGTTAATTGTTCCTTTAATGGGGAGATAGATGTGCTGACTTGTTCTGCTTCCCCGGAATGGGGTCCATTGTGGCAGGCTCGAACAATTTCATAAAGATTTAGCCTTTAGCATCAGTCATGAGTATGTAACATAGAAAGATATAGGTTTCCTGTGGTACTGATGCCAAGTTTTTGAGTGATCTTGCTTCCTGCCTCCCTCCCTTTTGCAGTCCTATGCCTTTATGGAATATTATATCAAGTATATTTGTAAATAGTTCAAATATAGATTGATGGAATACCTGATCTGCACCAGCATTACTAGTTATGGCTTCTTTTCCTTCAAGTATAGACAGAGAATATCAGATTGGCTTTTTTTATTTCTAATTTTGTATTCTTGCTCTTTGACATTTTATATGTGTTCTTATACAGTTGTTATACTTGTACCAACTCGAGAGTTGGCTCTTCAGACATCACAAGTTTGTAAGGAGCTTGGGAAACATTTGAAGATTCAAGTGATGGTCACAACAGGTGGTACAAGTCTAAAGGATGACATCATGCGCTTATACCAACCTGTACATTTACTTGTTGGGACTCCTGGAAGAATATTGGATCTTGCGAAAAAGGGCATTTGTGTTTTGAAAGATTGTTCAATGCTTGTCATGGATGAGGTACAATCTAGGCCCGATAAAGTTGTACTTATGTTTTAATCAAGGAGTTTTTTGACTTTAAAGAAAGTGGATTTCCATCTAAAGAAACAGAAAATTGGTGCATGGTTTTTATCTTAAGAAAGTGGCTATATGGTATTCAAGTCTTCTTCTCAATATATTGAATTCAGTTGCTGTTCAAGAATTCTTGGTGTAATTCACTTGATAGGTCACTCTAAGCATTACTTGTTGGTTATAATTTCAGAGTTGTTAGTGTAAATCCTTGTCAGTTGGAAATTGCCACTCGGATTGGGTGATATATGCTTAGTAATTTTTTCTGCCTTTGGTTGTGAGATGTTCTCTTGCTGCACATTTTCTGCTAAATTATGACTCTAAACGGTGCAAGTATCTGATGTCACATGCCTCTTTATTCTCAGGCTGACAAGCTTCTGTCCCCAGAGTTTCAACCTTCAGTTGAGCAGCTCATACGGTTTCTCCCCGCAAATCGCCAAATCCTATTATATTCTGCCACATTTCCGGTCACTGTCAAGGATTTTAAAGATAGATATCTACGTAAACCTTATGTTATCAATCTCATGGATGAGCTTACTCTCAAGGGTATCACACAATTTTATGCTTTTGTAGAAGAGCGTCAGAAAGTCCATTGTCTAAACACTCTTTTCTCTAAGGTTTGCTGCAATTATGTATTTGCTCTCCGGTTCGTCTTCTCCTCTGGATATGGTGTGATTCTTGCTTTATGTGCAGCTTCAAATAAACCAATCAATCATTTTCTGCAACTCTGTGAATCGGGTAGAATTATTGGCTAAGAAGATCACAGAACTTGGTTATTCTTGTTTTTATATCCATGCAAAGATGCTGCAAGATCATCGCAACAGAGTGTTTCATGACTTTCGCAATGGTGCATGTAGGAATCTTGTCTGTACTGGTAGGTGATGGTGTCCTGGAGCTCTTATCAATATGTATGTGTATATGTTTGTCAAGGCATGTCATTGTATGGCCTTTTTTTGATGTTGGTGGTCGCTGCAAACATAAACTGTTGGTTGCTACAATGATGCATTTTGGTTGTAGGCGTTTCATGTCGTACTATGCCTTAACACTTTTAGCTTGTATTTCTAGTATTCTGTATTTGTTTTTGGCTTGGAAGTTTTATCAGTCCTTCCTTGACATTGCATGCAGTCAGCATGTGTTGAATGATAACTAATGGGTTAATATGTACTTGATGCAGATCTGTTTACTAGGGGTATAGATATCCAGGCAGTGAATGTTGTGATTAACTTTGATTTCCCCAAAAACGCGGAAACATATCTTCATAGGGTACGTTGGAGGGGTTAGCTTTTCATCAGCAATATGCCAGTTGCTTTTGTCCTTATATTTTTTTCCTTAAAATGCAGGTTGGTCGATCTGGAAGGTTTGGTCACCTTGGTTTGGCTGTGAATTTGATCACATACGAGGACCGCTTTAATTTGTATGCACTTTTTCTACTGTGCTTATTGCATAAACTTTATAGCTAGATAAAGCATCCAATATGAACACAATATTCTTACACTTTTCCCTACAGGTATAGGATTGAGCAAGAACTTGGGACAGAGATTAAGCAAATTCCTCCACATATTGATCAGGCAATATATTGCCAGTAGTTTGTGGTAGAATGTCTTGTAGTGAAGAATAGCGAGCGACAAAACTGAATTGGCAGTGGTAAGTAAATTCCATGGAATTTGCTAAACTTGCTTATTACCATCATTTTCACTTGGTGTATACGATGTTCTTGACATTGTCTGGCTCGCAATTTTTTTCCTTCTCACTTAAAACATGTCATAAAATTGTTTATGAAGTGATGAAAGTTGATGGGGGTATTTATTGTGTTTTCCTTGTTCAGTAGGGATCCAGCTGTCCCGATCAAGAAGGCATCATTCTTCATCTGTGGACTCATGCTAAGAATTTAAGTGTTGTTGATGGAAGACTATTGGATCCTGTATTCATTTAACCATGGAATGCCGTTTTATTGGTTTCTGGGATTTTTATAGCCTGAAACGTTAGAGGAGGATTCTATGGCTAGGGAGTCTAAATGGTTTATAAAGATCCCAGGTTAGATGCCTGTGGCTCTAGTTGTGTTGAGTTTTTTTTTTTAACGAGTCTGGTTTAGTACCATCTCTTCTTCAGCTTCCTTTTTTTTTATTACTATGAATCGAAGGCTGTGCCTTCTTTCTTCTATGTCTCTGTTACTCCCCTGTTGCGAGTAAATAATATCGTCCAACCGGACTAGTTTATGGTGGGCTTCCCTTTTATCTCATCTGTCCACCTTTTATCCGGGGTTGAAGTTTTGTTTACATGATTCTTCATCATTATGGTCTCCTCTCTCTCGCTGGAACCATGTACTCATACCTTAACAAAACCATGTGAAATGGGATTTAACTTGATGCCAAAATGGAGTGAGCTTTACACGAATTGAAATACAAAAACATGTGGGGAATTGTGAGTCCTCAGAACTGCCGACATCTTAAATGAAAGATGACATTGATCACACGAAACACTCTGGTCGTTCAGGTGGAGGGAGGGCCAGAACCAGGAGGACCACTCGTTCTTTAGCATTAGAATTGGATGCTTCAAACCCCTAAATTATTCCTACCTTTCGATTATCTTACAATTACAACCAGTGAAATTCAATTTAGATAACCTTAATCTCAGTGGAAAATTGTCGGTATGTGCCAAATTAGGCAAATAACGAAAGTGAAAAGGATGATGAAGGGGGCCAGAACAGAGAGGTTAGAGAGCTGATGAAATCGTTGAGGACTGGTACAACTAGCCAACTGGCAGTCCAAAGTCAGCCAGATCATGCACCTGTAAAACACCACCGTCTTTGTTTGAACACTTGTTGACTGCATTTATGATCCTGACACGTTTCTCAGATTTTCTCAGAATCTTTTGCTCTGCTTTCCCACCAAGCAAATATCATAAATAACTCGTTGGTCACATTCGCAGTCCTTATCGTACAAATGAAGAGCAAATCAATATCTAATTGCAGACCCTTTGTTTTGTTTTATTTTCTTGTTCTACACCTCTCCACGTTTTCTGTTTCAAGCTTTCCCTGAACACTCGCAGAAGCATGTGGCTGGTCCTGTTACTATAGGAAAATAAACAAGGACCCCATTGAAGAGGTGAGTGAGTTATTTCATGGCTTTGTTTCCGTACATTAGGGGTCACTGTCAAACCGGTCTAGCTATTACTAATCTATCTTGAATAATTTGTGTCTACTCTACAAAGAATCCGCCTTTAATGCATTTTCACTTTCGTCTTCACTGCAAAACATTACTCTCTTTCTCACACTCTGACACTGTTTCTGTCCCTCTCTTGCGAGTTTATGTGCAACGAAAAACGTCAAAAAACTGGTAATGCGTCGAATTTAATAGCCCTTTTCGCTGTTTGTACAAGTCTTTTTGCTCTTACGATGATGCAACTTCTCATTGCCTGTAATTGTCATGCATAGATATATGTATGTTCTAGTGTTGTTCATACGCAAATTTATTGCTTTTTGCCAGCTTGAAAGTCGCCGATTGTCCTTTCGTCCACACCCTTCATAAATTCCCACTTTGGATATCCCTAGATAATGATCAACTTTAGCAGTTAAAGCTACCTCTCTCTCAATCCACTTTACAATCCTCAACTCTGGGTACTTGGCCTCTCTTTACGACATCTCTTTCCTTTGTTTGACAATGTGTGAACTTTTCCAAAGGCTTTACCTTTTTCCTCTGCTTTCAATTTACATGGTAAAGGTTTTTTCATAGCGGGTTTTGGAACATCGATTCTGTTTAACATTAGTAAAAGTGGAAAAGAAAAAAAAAGTAGATGGGAAGGACACCATGCTGTGATAAGAAGGGATTGAAGAAAGGTCCATGGACACCTGAAGAGGATGAACTTCTTGTTACTTACATCAAGAAGCACGGCCATGGGAGCTGGCGCTCTCTCCCAAAGCTTGCAGGTATGGCTGTTTAAGGCATTTGTTAAACAAATTTACCTTAAAGGTAACATTTTTGCTGAGTTTTCCTTTTAAACTTATTCTCCAATTTGGCTTGAACCCAGAAGAGAAACTTTTTACATTTGCCTGGTCTGAGCTTGCAGACAGCTAACATTCTTTCCATTTTCCACTGTGTGTGAATCTAAATTTTTGTGCATAACAAGTTGCAAGAATTTCCCTACCTGAGAACTGTTATTACTTGCACATCAATGTCATCAAATTGAAACTTCTCTCCAGTTTCATAGTAATCCATTTCTTCCCTAACTTGTAGTTGTTTCCCAGGTTTGAGTGGAAGTAATATAAAGTTTGTCTTTTTTCGCTTGCAGAAACTTGCTGTTAATGTGACATAGCTCCACTAATCTTTTATCTATTTGACAGGTCTCCTTCGCTGTGGAAAGAGTTGCAGGCTAAGGTGGACTAACTACCTGAGGCCAGACATTAAACGAGGTCCCTTTACACTGGAGGAAGAGAAGCTTGTGATTCAGCTTCATGCCATTCTTGGAAACAGGTATTTCCTTATTGTTTTTCTTGCTGCAGAAACCGTTGAATGGATGTGACAAAGAGGATCAAGCACAATAAACAAGTTAAAACTCTGTATTTGTTTAGATTCTCAAAAGTCTTGAAGTTGAAAGCTTGTTTGTAGTTTTTGTAGGTTACAGGTTTAAGCTAATTCGCTTATATTGATATGGTCTAGAAATATATTACATGAAGTGGATTAGAAAATGTTGGAATCTTATCAGAGCTCCTACCTTGAATTGCAGGTGGGCAGCCATAGCCTCTCAACTACCAGGAAGAACAGATAATGAGATCAAGAACTTATGGAACACCCACCTGAAGAAGCGCCTTCTTTGTATGGGAATTGATCCTCAAACTCATAAGCCCATGGCCCCTTGTGGAACAGCCATTAAAGCACCAGCATCCCCTACCACTCGTCACATGGCACAGTGGGAGAGTGCCCGGCTTGAAGCCGAAGCACGCCTGTCTAGAGAATCCGAACTCTTCCATACACCATTTCCAAAGAAGACTGAATCTGATCAGTTCCTGCGAATATGGAACTCGGAAGCTGGAGAGGCTTTCAGAAAGTTCAAACACCAAGACACCAAAACTGTAGTTCAAAGTCCAATCTCGCAGGCATCTTCGTCAACTAAATATGGATCATTTTCTGCTACCACTGCAGATACTAGTCCTCACTTGGCAGGATCTTTTTCTGCGGAAAACAATCAAAACTATGAAACGGAGGGCAGGAGCTGCAGATTACATCCTCTACATGTGATGGACGGCTCCTCATCAAGTTCTTCTGATCTGGAGGATTCAACAGACAACACTCTTCAGCTTTTGTTGGATTACCCTGTTAACAATGACATGAGTTTCCTGGAAGATAATGTGGATTATTATGCCACGTCTGCATGTCAACAACAATCTCCTTTGTCTGCCAGCTGTGAAGCATTCAGGAACTTTTAGTCCTCTCTTTTGGCTAAATTTGGAGCTGTAAAAGGAAAGATGCTCATGATCTTTGTGGATTGTGGTATCTTTTTGGCTGAGTACAGTTAAAGCTCATAGTTTTATTTACTGTAACCCAAGTAGGAAATGTATTTCTCAGACTAAAAACTTTCAGACTTAGCTTCAGATAATATGCTATGTAATACATTAAACTTTCTGATGCTATTTGATTCATCGGATAGTTGCCTCCTGCTCAATCTACTACAATTTGACTTTGGCTATCAGAATATTAAGTTGCCAATCTTTGGTTTAGTCGAATATATATGTTAATCCCTAGGAGACTTAAAATCTCATAGGCTTAGATAAGGGTTGTATTCTGGAAAATGGTTACACAGTGAGTAAAACTGCAGAAGCGTCTTTCTGTAAGTTATATTTTCTGGAATCAAATTTCAAGCATTACTTCAGAACAAAAGTTAAAAGGACCTTTGAGACAGCAAACTTGAAGCTCAACTGACTGACCAGGTTGGCATCAACCCGAAAACACCTCGCCTTGCTTCAGGCTTTCCGGTGAGGCGATAGGTGACATGGTTATCATACATTAATCATATCAATGTAAATAAAGGTCCTTTTACAAAGACAATGTTTCTCATAGATGAAATCTTGTCAATTGCTATACAAACACACACAAAGCATCATATGATTACCTGACGAGAATTTGCTTCCTCGCTTAGAAATACATAAACTAGTTGAAGGCGTAAACAAGGAGGTGAACAACATAAACAACAATTTATTTACTCCTTTGATTCAGACTCCGAAGCAACCAATACACTTCTTTGGAGTTTGGCCCGTTGCTCGAAATTTTGCAGCCATCTCTTCTGCCTTCAGAAGTTCTTCACCACGTTTGGCTTCAACCACTGCCCTTCTCTCTTCAGCTACCTTGTGAATTAGAGCTATATTGTTCTTCGTCTTCTCGGCATATTTAGCCTTCTTCTTCTCCAGTTGTTCCTGTCATTTGTTCATCTGTCAATGCTTAATCTAAAAACAGCAGGATACCAATGTGAAAGAGAGATATAGGACACAATACATAATCTAGTCAATGGAAACTAAGAGGTCACAACCTATTGGATGCACAGAACAGAATCGGGAGAACATTGTAATGGTCAAAATTTGTAGAACTGAATAGATAATCTTCGGATTTATTACCTCAATCTTTCTCAGTTTGGCTTCCGAAGCTGCCTTCTTGCTGTTTTCCCACGCAGTGACTGCAGACAAGATTTTCTGAGCCCTGTTCACCAGTACCAGATTAGAAATTTCAATAAATCAACATAATCAGAAAAACTTGGCTCAAACACAATACAAGTTGATGAGTAAGGTGCATGTTTACTTGTAGATTTTAGAATATCAGAGAAACCTTACTTGTTCTCAGCTTTGCTCTTCTCACTTTCTTCCCATGCCTTGATGAAGGAATTTCTCTTCTCCTTCTCAACCTCTGCAAGAGCAATATCTGCAGCACAAAATAAAGGGCATAACTTAGCCAAAACAAATCAACATTCACCATATCAATCTGCAGAGAATAAAGAACTAAGAATAACATCGAAACTCGGTTTATGTCACCTTAACCACCATATTAAAGCAAAAACTAGTTCATAAGATAGTAATAACTGGATCCAGTCACAAGGGTATTGTAATTCTCTTATCATTTACTACCATTACCATACAAGGAAGAAAAAGTATAGGAGCAGGAAAGTTTTTGAAGCACTTACCTCTGTCACGAGAACCCCCTGAAATCTTCTTTGGAGCAGGTTCTGCAGACTCTGATAAAACAAGAAATTATTAAGCAAGCAACATGAACAACTCAATCACCTTATTTTATATGATCATATACAGAATGATTTAGCTTAATATAACTCGATCTCGGGTCATCTGTCCCTGACCGTGGCCCGAACAGTCAAACTGATCGAGTTCCCTGTCGTTTTAACTGAACTGGATCAGACCAGAGCACGTCAGCACTCCCAAGGCGCATAGATTTGGCAGCCTGACATAGTTGGTGCTCACTAAAGCAACAACTGTTACAATCTTTTCAAGCTGTAAGTATTTTACAAATCCAAACTACAGGAATCAATAATCTTGGGCCCTTATGGATGACATTCCACTAAGTAGGGAAGCAAAATAATGAAAGTCTCTTCGAATATCATCATGCTAAGTACCCGACAATCTCGCACAAAAAAAAGTAAGATCTCAAATTTGGCTGCCAACCAAGCATCACTGTAATCAATTACAACACCAAACTATGGCTCTTTTGTGATAAAGTAGGGTGATAGAGAGAAGACCATGATCATTTCTTAGTAACAAAAGATCATTACCATCAAACTGTACATGCTTTTAACAAACAGAGCACCACTACAACTACAAGTGGTAAAATGGATTCAAAAGACTTGGTTTTTAGCACCTGACTAAGAACAATAAGGCACCTTTCTCTAACAGGAAAATCGACAGAGAAAGAACAGTACACAGAAGCAACAAGAAGTTGGAGGAAAACATACACAAACAGTATATCAAATCACATGCTTCCATTCGAAACAGTAACCAACACACGAAAGCTATGCACGAGGAGGTATATAAAGAGATAACTTCCACTGAAAGAGGTTTACTTTGAACAACAGCAAGAGCTTTGGACTCCTCCGAAGCTGGTGGAATTGGAACCACGGCTTTCTCTTCTGTCACATCCTTCTTTGGTTCCACCGTCTCCGCCGTCACAGCTTCGGCTTTCTTCACTGCCTCCTCCTTCGCCATTATCTCTTCACTATCTCTCACGCACGTTCACATAGACACAAACACTTCTTAATATAGCAACGTCGATAAAGTTCCGTGGGCCCTGCTGTTTCACCAACACGGACTTGCACGTGGAATGAACCCAGGTGGCCTCGAATTCAACGGTTCGGTCGTTCGATGACATTCGTTGCATGTCAACCGTCCGTGTTATGAAATAGATTATGATCCAACGGAAAGAGAGATGCTGACAAGAACTACGTGTTTAGTAGTAGATCAAGCAGCAGTACGGCCTGTAAGATACGGGGCGTAGAGGATGATGTGTAATCGTATATTTGTTTATGAAAAGAGCACGGGGGAAGTGAGAATAAGGTTTGGTGTCACATCATGCATAGGTGGCGAGGACTTATCAAGGGGATCTAGTTTAATTTCAGTTGGCGATCATGTGGTGATAAGTAGGTGACTTCGCATGGAGGATTTTGTTGGACAACATACCAGTAGTTATGAGGAGTTTAGATCTTTCTCCATAAACTAAAGACAAATTTTAATTTTCAGGATCAAATATAAAGTAAAGTTAATAATGAGTCCAATTGAGTTCGAACCAGTGTTTTAAATTTCGTACCGTACTGGCCGGTACGTTTCGTTCTGGCCGGAAACCGGTACTGGTACGGGTATGATCGGTACCGGCCAATTTCGTTGGTACCGGCCGGTATTCAAAATACCGGTCAAATACCGGCCGGTACAGGAAATTTTAAAAAATTAAAGAACTTTTTTGCAAAATTTTCAAAAATTTTCAAAATTTTCCTCTCTCCTTCCTACCTCACTATTCCCCCCATTTTTTTTCAAAGTTTTTAACGTAATAATAAATATTTTATTACTAATAATAATTATAAATTAAATAAAACTTACTAATAAATTATTTTTATTTTTATTACTAATAAATTATTTTTATTTTTATTTATTTTAATATTTTATACAATAT
>JAOTAX010000009.1:25818171-25834213 GCA_025629825.1 Erythroxylum guanchezii | reverse complement strand
GTATAATTGTCTAATATACCAATATGGACTATTTTGCAGTTTTTAAAAATTTTAGGGACTATTTCATAAATTTAAAATATTTCCCGAAACGGTACCCGGTACCAACCGGTACCGGTACAGTTCCGTTACAGAGCTCAATCCGGTACTGAGTCTGGTACGGTATTCATAACATTGGTTCGAACCATAATATTTTAAAAATAGGTTTATTAATATAATATTTTCGAATTTAAATTCAAGGTTAGCAAGGTTTGTCTTGCTCTTAATTATTAGATTTTGAATAAATTTTAATTTTTTTAAAAAATTTTTGAATTTTAGGCTGGCTCAGCTAAAAGGGTACGGTATTACTATTTGGTGGGGCGGTGGACGCAAAAAAGAAGCATCCATTTTCGATCCATAACCAAAGTAAATAGGTATCTGCAGCTTTGGTTTTCGCATGCCATATCAATCCGACAACTCCATGTCAAGGTAGTCATGTTGTAAGAAACAAGAGACTTGAGAGGGAAGGAATGTATGTCTGAGAAACGCTTTGTTCTTGCCTTTATCCACTACTGTTCAATCAAAGCATTATGACCTCCTATGGTTATTCCTACCCTTATTACATTGCTATTTTCGTCCTTTTTTTTCTTTTTTTTGTTCCTAATTTTCCCTCCTCACCAAAAACAACATTTACATGAATTACACAAACTTTGATTGTAACATCTCATTTTTTCGGAATATGCTTAGGGTTTAACCCTAGATCAAATATTGCATATACATGCATAACATTAGTATTCATACACGAATTGATATTTGTGTATATTACAAGTTAGCATATGCACTCAATTGAGTTATTCCGTGGTATGAAAAATGCTAAGTGATCATAATGTGAATTGTGTTTTGATATGTCTTGAATTTTGGTATGATTGGATTTCAATTATAAAATTTGGATTTTAATGTTATGGATTGGAAAATTGATAGATTAAAATGTACATTTGGACTAGGAAAAATGCCAAGTGATAGGATAAATTGATGCATGAAAAATTTGAATGATTTAGCCTATAATTGCGTGATATTTGACATAGTTAAATTTGTGACAAATGAACTAGTAATTAAATGACAATTGGATCAATTAGTATATGACAAGTGGACCAATCTTGAAGTGACATATGGACTGATTAAAGGGTGACAAATGGAATAGTTGATTAATGGACAAATGACCTAGTTAGTTGGAGACATTTGGCAGCACCTATGCTTGATAAGTGCTTAACATGCATTTAGACATAAGGCCATTCCATTAGATGACACCTAACACCTTAGGTGTAAGTTTCAGTAGGAGCAACTCCAGCTACGACCATTTCTCTTCTTCCTTACTCTCACATACCACCGAAACACTCTTCCTTGCACCTCCCTATGTTTGTTTATGCTCATGTCTAATTGTTGCGCCAATAATCCGTGCTTCACCCTCACAAAGTTAAGTAGAGAATCAGAATATAGTTGCCTTATTGTCCTAGCTGAAATCCTTCCAAGTTTCACCTTGAATGTGTGACGATTCTGCATGTTTAGAGTACTGATTTAGAGTAAATTTTGAGCTGGAATTAGAACTAAACAAGTAAGTAAAATATTAGTGTTTATGGCATGTTATAATAGAGAATTGATGATGATGAATTAGGATTAATTCCATATGATGTTAATGATTGATTGTGCTAGAATATGTTAGTTGGATTGTTTTCACTGAAGATGCATCGATATTTTAGCCATAAATTGATCTGTAGATATCCAAATTAGATTATTTTTAATTTGAATTAAATTAGAGACATATGGTTAAATTTTTCACGAATACATCGAATTCAAATTCTGTCTTTAAGAGTTTCAAATTTGACTTGAAGTTGAGTACTGGGTGCAGTGGCAGTTGGATAACAATAGGTAGTATTTTGGGTATAACTTGCAGGATACTGAACCAATTTGCATGAACTTTAGTTCATTAGAAACTTAAGACATATGAGAACATTGTTTTACCAGAATGTACTACCTAATTACTTCATTTTCTATGATATAATGGCCATACAAAATTGAACCGAAACCTGTTCTGAGAAAATCTAGAAAACTAATGAAGGAATTGAATGGAAACTTTTGGATAATCCATCCTACGATTGTGGGAAGCCATATACGATTGTGGAAATTGTATGGAAGTAAAGAAAATGTTCTTTTGTGTGATTCTTGAACCAATTAAGGATTAAGGTATTTAATTATGATGCATTTGGACTTGATTAAAGTTTAAAAAGAACATAATTTGATGTTGGAAAAGTTGGTTAAATGTGTGATAAGTTTTGCTTATTAATTGATATTTTACTTCAAGGAAAAGAATGTTGGATAATAATGCATCTAAGTTTAGATGAATGAGTATTGAAGAATGTACGGCATTTCTGAATGAGAATTGGATGAATGTATGAGTATATGTTGCTAGAAAATTTTTGATAAATGTATAGATTTAACTTGCTAAAATTTCAAAGGTACCACTTGTGTGTGTATTATAAGAAGCTTTTTGATCATGGAAGTGTTTAAGGATAAGTGTAAGGTATGATTGATGAATTTGGACTAAATCAAGCTATTTTAAAGGGACAAACTTGATTGCAAAATGGTAGTATACAAAGTATGATGTTGAATAGTTAAGAAAGTTGAATAAGGTTTCATACCTGGGAAAAACAATTGAGCATGCGTTGAACATGACATATGTATATATGTGCACAAATGAATATGTATTTGATTGATCAATTTTGTAATGTGAATTATGTGTGAATTGTATGATTTTAGACGCTTAAGTCGGACGCCATTTAGACATTGCCGAACCATCCAGGCAATAACATAAATTAGAGCGTACTGTGAGTCAACCTAGATGATATCACTAGGATTGATTTATTTCTGTTTCTGTTTAATTCCTATATATTGAACTGGTAATGAATTGATTGTGATTTGTTTATGAATTTTAGACTTTAATGGTCCGAGGAGTTTGATATTCGGGAATGTATTAGAAGTATTCTGTTTGCATCTAAATTCTGAATGATATCTGCATACTCAACGAAAGTTGAATGCCGGACTTAGGTCTGATGAATATGAGATTCTGTTTGTGCATCATAAGTGAATGTTATACATGTCATATTCTATTATTTGATGCATTTTATAAAATGCATGTTTAGATAAAGGCGTTGTGATTAGAGTAGCCAGTTTGAGCTTGGAATTCTGCACGTAGAGCTTTGCTCCGTGATTACTGTTTCTGATTGAGCCCAATGGGTCATTATTTGTATCTGTATCTGAAAGGCACTCGGTCATAACAAATAATAACGAATTTGGAGTCTCATATGCATCTGCATTTGTATATATATAATTATGAAATCTTTTATGGAATTGTGATGGTTAAGTGTATGCCATGATAATGTGATTGATCGGGTTATTCATGTTCTGAAAGAATGGTTGTGAAATTGGTTGATTGTGTGATATTTGTGTATTTGACCTGAGTGAAATCATCAATGATGGTTCACTCATTGAGTTTGCAAAACTTATCAAAAATTGCAACGTAAATTTTTAGGTACGAGGCATTAGACCTAGTTTCTAAGATTGTCTAGAGGAACATTTTGGATTAAGTTATGACTCAAAGGTCTGTCAGCTGACATTAGAGTAGTTATAGTTTATAATTTGTAGTTTCTTGTCACATAGAACTTTTATATAAGGATTGTAAATATTTGTTTCAATGAATACTGTGTAAACTTTTGTCAATGAATGAAATGAAGTGTTAGTATTGTATATTCTTTATGATGTCATTTAGGAGATTTGTTTGCTTTAACATACCATTGTCATAGGATATGTACTTGAATGTCCTCTGAATGTTTGGGTATATATTCTATGGTAGTGGAATATTACACTGATTTTATTGCTTGACAACCCAATTCCAATTCAAATTGGAGTTTTATGTTGGTGATCATATCCATCTCAGGCATCTTTTAGTGGGATCTTCTTTATCCGGCAGAGAAAATAATGACTCTATATGATCACCATAAAAAATAATATCATTTAAAAAAATGATTTTTTATTTTTTAAAATTAAAAAAATATTTAACTAGACTTAGTTTGAGTCCGATCGACTTTTAGACTATTCAAATTAGATCAAACTTTAGGCTATGCAAACCTGATCCAGCTCATACTTAAGCCTAACCATAAATTTTCTCAAAGTTTAACCTCGGCCTAACTCATTACCACCTCTACTTGGATCATAGATATTTTTTTCAATATGAGGTTCAAGTGAAATTTCGATTATTTGATTTGGTCTCAATTCAGTTAAATTGAATTTTGAATGAAAATGATATTATTTTAATATTATGATCAAATTAGTTTTAATTGGATCAATTTAAAATTTTATTAATTTAATATATTGTCTTCTTTACTTAAAAGGTAAAGGTTTCCTAAATTTTTTTAATTTTTTTATTACATTTTAAAATTTTTAATACATTTAGATTCACTAAATTATTTTATGAATTCATGAATTAAAATTAATTTATAGATTCAACCTAATTTTTTGTCACGTTGCTTGAAAATTTTATGTAATATTTATATGTATTCTTTCAGCCCAAAAGAATTTGCAGATTCTTAATTACCCATTTTGGGTACATACACAAATAATACTCTTATTACCCTAGTGAAGCTGTGAATAGGTTTAATAAAAGAGTTCAATTATAGTTCGGTTTGATCCAAACTTCAAAAACCTGTCCTCAGCTCAGATTGCAGGTTACAAGTTGCATGTATGAAGCTAAAATCGCTAGTAATTGCCAATCAAGCATACGGTGGTGAATTCATTCTCAAGTCTTGTGCATACCACCCGTCGCACTATGAAACCAGTGCGTTAGGTTAGAACTTGACAAAAAAATTGGTTTGTATTTTCTGTCTATGTGATTTGCCCTTCAAACAAGCTTATGAATGCCATCCACGTCATTCTTACCATCTCAACCTCCTGCTTGTTTTGTTGATTATGAGATGAAACTTTGAACTTTAAACACAAAGACAGAGTAAAATCAAGGCTGTTACTGCTTCCGCCTGCAACCAAATATAAAAGAAATCACTTCCGTTAAAACAAATTAATGTAGTAGCAGCAAGCGGATATCGTTCCCACGAGGAATCCTACGGTTAGGAAATTACGAATTCAAACGGCACAAATAACGAAAATAAAAGGGTGGTTTGTTTAATCACAGCAGTATTAGAAAATCAAAAGAAAAATCACAAATTGAAACAATAATTTAATCTGAAAAATCAATGGGAGAAATACCTTGGTTTCGGGTCACCGATGTTATCATGCTATTATGGATCCTTGACATAAAATTGTAATCATTAATAAACATTCATTGGGGAAAGTTTCTCTTAAGTGTAATGACTAGAAACATGTATCCTAACATTTTTATTAAACAACAACCTAGATACAATCATAGGTATAATCTAATAATAGCATTAAGAATCAAGAACCAATGAGCAAGTGAAATACATGTACGACATGCAATCAATCAAGCGAATATCTTCTTAGAATTCTCGACTCTAATGTAGAGAAGTTAATCCTAATTGCTACTTGCGATTACCGAAATTGAACGTCATATTCCGTTAATCTAGCGATTGAACCAATTAATCTCTAGTTGCACATATAGAAACTAACGAATCCAATTAGAAATAGTAGATCTGAAAATATCCAATGTTTATCAACAACCTAAAAAATACACGAAACATCTCACCATAATAGCATGCAACATGGATCTCATCAACCAAGATAAGAAATTTAGCTACTTATAATTGAATTGAAAACAAAGGAAATAACAAAGTAATAAGTCTCCATCCCTAGTCCTTTGATGAAAGATATGAAAATCCTAATTGAAATATGCAGAAACGTAAAGAATAAGAAAATATAAAAGTGCAGCAGCCCCAAAACCTATGATGATCCTATTTTAAAACCTAATATGTATATATATCTATGCTGCAATCATCCAAATCTCCTTCTTTAAAGTAATCTCTTCGTTATCTTCTCTTGATTTTGTCCAGATAAGGTGCTCTTCTAATTTTGGTAGGTAACTCCCTTGAAAGATGGCAAGACAATCTTTAAAGATTGTGTTTTGTTTGAAATAGACTTTTGAAATTTTATCTGCAGAATTATTCCATTCTTAGGCGTGCCCACGCTACGGGCTATTTGGAAACTATTGAATTGAATTCATTAACGAATTGGATTCATTTACATTAATGAGATTGAATTGAATTCAATTTATACTGTTTGGAACAAACTCAGTAATAATAGAAATGAATTCAATTACATTGTTTAGAATGAGAATGAATATAGTGAGGAAATGAGAATGAATATTGTTATTATTATTATAATGGTTGGTTAAGAGGAAGGAATTATTACTATTACCATTAACAGTAGTTGATTTGCAAAAAATATTGAAAAATAAAAATTTATTATATTTAAATTAATTAATTAATCATATTTTAATTATTTATAGTGTAATTAATCAATTACAATATATTAATTAATTAATTAAAATATTGTAATTAATTATATTGTAATTAATTAATTATATTTTAAGTAATTAATTACAATATTTTAATTAATGAATGAATTATATTTTAATTAATTATATTGTTGTTAATTAATTATTAATAATATTTTAATTAATAATATTTGAAATCTAATCAAGTGAAGTACAAGAGAGTGAGAAGTGAAGTAGTCTAAAGAATGAAAGAGCAAAACAGCAAGACACTATCTCAAGCTTCAATGTAATTGAATTCCTATACTTAGAGGAGTGAATTCAATTTATAAAAAAGATGGGTTTCAATTACATGCATGAATTGAATTCATCCCATTTTTATGTTTCCAAATAGCTGAATTGAATTCAATTACATACTTGAATTCAATTCAACCCTTTCAAAACGGGCTGTTAGTCACTGAATTTTTGTCAAATTGGGGATTTCGGATTTCCTTCCTTCTTTTGCATCTTTTGATCCTATTTCGTCCCTAAGGTGTTGAAAACTATCTGTAAACAATTATAAAAAAATTACATTAGATTTGGATAATAATTTCAACACCTTAACAATAATTAAGTCCAATATATGTGCAACTTAAATGACTTAACAAAGGCCCTGGGCTAGCTAGTTCAACACAATGTTATTTTGGAGAATCTTATTGAAATAATGAAGTTTGATCTTAAACTTAAACGACACTATTTGGATGATTCGAATTGAATTCAACCTACATGACTTAAGTTCAACCGAGTCTTCAACTTGACTTATTGTCAATTTTAAGTGTATGGTGTGAATTTTGAATCAATTTGACCCGAATCAATCTATTAAAAATGTAATAGATTTGGAGCTGTAAAAGGAAAGAAGCTCTTGATTTTTGTGGATTGTGGTATCTTTTTGGTTGAGTACGGTTAAAGCTCATAGTTTTATTTACTGTAACCTAAGTAGGAAATGTATTTCTCAGACTAAAAACTTTCAGATTTAGCTTTAGATAATATGCTATGTAATACATTAAACTTTCTGATGCTATTTGATTCATCGGATAGTTGCCTCCTGCTTAATCTACTATAATTCGACTTTGGCTATCAGAATATTAAGTTGCCAATCTTTGGTTTAGTCGAATATATATGTTAATCCCTAGGAGACTTGGGCATGTTTGGATAATAGCTGCTCAGATAATTTTTGGTTGATTGACTAAAAATGAGTTGTTTGACTTCACCAACCAGCTAATTGTTATGTTTGATTGTTGGCTGGTTGGATTGGCTGATTCAACCCAACCAACCAAAATTAAAAAGCTACTAGGAAGCAGCGTTTCAAGGAATCAGCTATTTATTTTTTCTTATAATACCAATTTTGCCCTTAAATTTCTTACCAATGTCATTTACGTCTCTCTCGTGTTTACGCTTCTCTCGTATTCTCTAGAAGGTCTCACTCTGGTTTTCTCTCCCTTGTTCAGATTACCAGATACGCGACAACGGATCAGTCGCATGGTTTTGATTTTTGAATGCGATTGCGATTACTCTTCGTCTTATAGCGTTAAAAATTCCAACTTGGGGTTGCATGTTTTGGTTCTTTTGCTTTCCTTTTTCTGATATCGACCGTTTCTGTTTGATGAGTAGGAAACCAAACTTTCCTTTGTTCTTCTTTCCATTTCTCTAGTATTTTACAAGTTTCGGTCCTGAATCTTGTTCTCCTTATCTTGCCAAGACTCTTGGTTCACTTTGCAAGGCGTCAAGACCTGAGGCGTCGAGGTCTGTGGGTTTATTGTTTACTGCTGGGTTTTTTGATTGATTCTCTGTTATTGGTCGAGATCTGTGGGTTTATTGTTTACTGGTGGGTTTTCAAAGTTTCTGGTGGAAGTATGTGATGATCTGTGGAATCTCACCAAAAATATCCTGTTTGGCCGACGTATTTGTCATGTTCTGGTTAGCTTGGATCAAACCATATTCGATTACCGGTTGATGTCCTCTGTTGTTGTAAATTTATGTTTCACTAGATCCACTTTTTACTTTTTGTCTTTGATGGTATAGTCGTTATCCATTGATCAGCAACGGTTAAATCCAATATGCATGTAATGTCCTTTTTGTTTATATATTGCCAAGTACTTGGAATATTATTCGTTTGATTTCTTTCGACTGAAGTTTATGTCACTGTCTATAGGTTTTATTTTATTTTGTATATTTTGGTGGAAAGAGGGAGAGGGGTATTGGGATGTTATTGTTTGTGTTGATTCTTGTTCCTAAGGGATTCTTGTTCCTACATTCTTTGATGCTTGCCTGTCGGTGAAAAAGAGAATTAGTACTTGCATATATACTTACCTTTATTTTTATCCCTATGCAAACCTTAATTGTGTTCTCTTTGATTTGCAGGCTAGACCAATTAACATAATAACAGTATCTCATGTATGGGTTGAAGACCCAGAAGTGGCATGGATTGATGGAGAAGTTTTCAAAATTGATGGTGAAGAAGTTCATGTTCATACCACAAATGAGAAAACAGTGAGTCTATGTGGAACCTTCTCATCTTTCTGCCTTTGTAGTATTTGTAGGAATTAGGCTCTTCAGGAGACAAATGATGTTTGTTAAAAGTCCACTCGTAATAGCAATATCTGTTTATATTGGTTATAAAGTCCTTGGCCTAATATTGACCTGGTATAACAGTGAAATCCTTGCAAAGAGTTAAGACTTGATGATTCATTAAGTGTTATGTCAATGTTAGTTTTCTTTAATGACTTTTAAGTAGAACCTGCCTTTTAATCCTCTCTCCGTTGTCCTATTATATACCTTTTGTTGATTATCAACAATCTGGGCTACTTATAGATTGTGGCACTTCAAAAATCTTAGTACAGTTGAGTCTTTCATTCTTATGCACAATATTATTGCTTTACTGACAATTTGTTGCATCATAGAAGGAGAAAATTTCTAGAATGAGCCTAGCATTTCTGCACCATTATTAATTGGCTAGTTCACTCAAAATTAGCAGAACATGACTTTTAGAGGTCTCTCAAATAAATGATTCACCTTTCCATCTTATCTTTCATCTAATGCAATTACCATCCCTTTTTAGGTGATGATGCGGTTTCCTATAACTATGGAGAAAAATCTGCACACTTATTGACAGCAGCAAGGTTTCGACATCTCGTGTTCAAGTCTCATGATGGGTAAGTATTTAGTTTCTGATGTAAGCACAGAATAATGCAAACTTGACTACTGTAAACATCAAAGTATTCACTGATTCACATTATTTGGGTGTATAGGCTTGGTCATTACACAGTCCCTAAGGAGATGGATGAGGTCCGCAACCGCCTTGCCTCAAGGTTGGGGCTTGAGGGATTCCGATGATAGTTTAATTAAAGGATCAGAATCTAGATAAAGCTACTGAGGAAGAGCAAGGAAAACAAATAATGGGAAAAGGAAAAGTAATGAATTTGTACAAGTAGGTAGATGTACTGAAATGGGGTATGGGTATATGGTATAAATAATTTGACCTTCCTAATTCTCTTTTATTATCTTGCCTGGCTCGAAGAATAAAAGTTCAATGTGTTTTCCCATTCATTTTGGTAGTAATTTATAAGTAACAAGTCTAGTCAGCTCGGTTTGCAGAGCATTTTGTAGTGAAGTTTAATCAATACAGTGAAGTTCGGTTAATCATCCTGCTCTCTCTATTTCCATGTCTTGGTAAAAACATTTATTAAAAAAGCATGAGTTCCAAACAATTGCTCACAAGAGATGCATTATTTCATATTAAAAGAAAAACATAATGAGAGAACACTTACTACATATGATTATAGATTGATCTGAATAAAGCAGACCATTGTTTTGAAACTATTAACTAGTTGCAACTGACGATAACTAGGCTTACATAACCAGAAACTACTTTTACCATTTACTTAATAGTACCAGAGCAGAAAAGAGATTATTATTATTATTATTATTATTGGAGTTATAAACTTAATTTTTGTAAAATTTAATATTTAAAATCTAAATTTTTATAAGAATTGAACTAAATACTAAGATATATAATATTCATACCCTTATAATTTTTTAAAAGTTATGTTTTCATAAGTCTTTTACACACAAACAGCTAATACTAAACGACTAATTTTACTAAACATCAAATGATAAACAGTTAATGCAATCAGCTAGGCAAATTAGCTAATATAATCAGCTATCAGTTATCAGCTAATAGAATCAACTAACAATTAATGCAATCAGCTGATTATCAAACAGGCCAAAATCTCGTAAGCTTAGCTAAGGATTGTATCCTGGAAAATTGTCACACGGTGAGTAAAATTGCATAAGCGTCTTTCTGTAAGTTATATTTTCTGGAATCAAATGTCAAGCATTACTTCAGAACAAAAGTTAAAGGGACATTTGAGAATCAGCAAACTTGAAGCTCAACTGACCGACCAGGTTGGCATCAACCCGAAAACATCTCGCCTTTCTTCAGGCTTTCCGGTGAGGCGATAGGTGACATGGTTATCATACATTAATCATATCAATGTAAATAAAGGTCCTTTTACAAAGACAATGTTTCTCATAGATGAAATCTTGTCAATTGCTATACAAACACACACAAAGCATCATATGATTACCTGACGAGAATTTGCTTCCTCGCTTAGAAATACATAAACTAGTTGAAGGCGTAAACAAGGAGGTGAACAACATAAACAACAATTTATTTACTCCTTTGATTCAGACTCCGAAGCAACCAATACACTTCTTTGGAGTTTGGCCCGTTGCTCGAAATTTTGCAGCCATCTCTTCTGCCTTCAGAAGTTCTTCACCACGTTTGGCTTCAACCACTGCCCTTTGCTCTTCAGCTACCTTGTGAATTAGAGCTATCTTGTTCTTCGTCTTCTCGGCATATTCAGCCTTCTTCTTCTCCAGTTGTTCCTGTCATTTGTTCATCTGTCAATGCTTAATCTAAAAACAGCAGTATACCAATGTGAAAGAGAGAAATAGGACACAATACATGATCTAGTCAATGGAAACTAAGATGTCACAACCTATTGGATGCACAGAACAGAATCAGGAGAACATTGTAATGGTCAAAATTTGTAGAACTGAATAGATAATCGTCGGATTTATTACCTCAATCTTTCTCAGTTTGGCTTCCAAAGCTGCCTTCTTGCTGTTTTCCCACGCAGTGACTGCAGACAAGTTTTTCTGAGCCCTGTTCACCAGTACCAGATTAGAAATTTCAATAAATCAACATCCTAAGAATCAGAAAAACTTGGCTCAAACACAATACAAGTTCATGATTAAGGCGCATGTTTACTTTGTAGATTTTAGAATATCAGAGAAACCTTACTTGTTCTCAGCTTTGCTCTTCTCACTTTCTTCCCATGCCTTGATGAAGGAATTTCTCTTCTCCTTCTCAACCTCTGCAAGAGCAATATCTGCACAACAAAATAAAGGGCATAGCTTAGCCAAAACAAATCAGCATTCACCATATCAATCTGCAGAGGATAAAGAACTAAGGATGACATCGAAACTTGGTTTATGTCACCTTAACCACCATATTAAAGCAAAAACTAGTTCATAAGATAGTAATAACTGGATTCAATCACAAGGGATATTGTAATTCTCTTATCATTTACTACCATTACCATACAATGGAAGAAAAAGTATAGGAGTACAAAAGTTTCTGAAGCACTTACCTCTGTCACGAGAACCCCCCGAAATCTTCTTTGGAGCAGGTTCTGCAGACTCTGATAAAACAAGAAATTATTAAGCAAGCAACATGAACAACTCAATCACCTTATTTTATATGATCATATACAGAATGATTTAGCTTAATATAACTCGATCTCGGGTCATCTGGCCCTGACTGTGGCCAGAACAGTCAGATTGATCGAGTTCCGTGTTGTTTTAACTGAACTGGATCAGAACAGAGCATGTCAGCACTCCCAAGCCTGATTCGATGCTCGATCAAATCGGGCTTTTGGCGCATAGATTTGCCAGCCTGGCATAGTTGGTGTTCACTAAAGCAACAACTGTTACAATCTGCAAGTATTTTACGAATCCAAACTACAGGAATCAATAATCTTGGGCCCTTATGGATGACATTCCACTAAGTAGGAAGCAAAATAATGAAAGTCTCTTCGAATATCATCATGCTAAGTACCCGACAATCTCGCACAAGAAAAAGTAAGATCTCATATTTGGCTGCCAACGAAGCATCGCTATAATCAATTATAACACCAAACTATGGCTCTTTTGTCGTAAAGAAGGGTGATAGAGACATGATCATTTCTTAGTAACAAAAGATCATTACCATCAAACTGTACATGCTTTTAACAAACAGAGCACCACTACAACTACAAGGGGTAAAATGGATTCAAAAGACTTGGTTTTTAGCACCTGACTAAGAACAAGAAGGCACCTTTCTCTAGCAGGAAAATCGACAGAGAAAGAACAGTACACATAAGCAACAAGAAGTTGGAGGAAAACATACACAAACAGTATATCAAATCACATGATTCCATTCGAAACAGTAACCAACACACGAAAGCTATGCACGAGGAGGTATATAAAGAGATAACTTCCACAGAAAGAGGTTTACTTTGAACAACAGCAAGAGCTTTGGACTCCTCCGAAGCTGGTGGAATTGGAACCACGGCTTTCTCTTCCGTCACATCCTTCTTGGGTTTCACCGCCTCCGCCGTCACAGCTTCGGGTCTCTTCACTGCCTCCTCCTCCGCCATTATCTCTTCACTTTCTGTCACGTTCACATAGACACAAACACTTAATCTAGCAACATCGATAAAGTTCTGCGGGCCCTGCTGTTTCCCCAACACGGACTTACACGTGGCACGACGCCAGATGGCCTCGAATTCAACTGGTTCGGTCGTTCGACGACGTTCGTTGCATTTCAACCGTCGCGTTGTGTATAGATTATGATCCAACGGTAAGAATGATGCCGACAAGAACTACGTGTTTAGTAGTAGATCAAGCAGCAGTGTCGGCCTGTAAGATACGGGGCGTAGAGGAAGATGTGTAAATGTCTGTTTGTTTGTTTGTTTTTTTTATTTTAAAGGAAAGAAAATGAAGTGTCTGCGGTATAAAAATTCACGGCATATATGAGCTCAGACTGACGTCGAAGGCTTCTGGAGATAGTGAAGGTCTGAGCTGGGTAATGCTGCAAGTGAGACCAGGCTATTTACACTCTGATTTCCTTGGCAAAATACATGTTGAAACTGCACTTTCATGATTGTTGCAGTAATTCTCAGATATTTGTAACCAAACGGTACTAATCAGTTCCTGAAAAAATAAAAGAAGAGAGAATATTAATCACCTTAAAATAATCGACTTCTAAAGTGAGCCACCAAAACCCGAAATCTCATGCTAGTTGGAGGCCCCATTGAAATCTCCATAATTCTGCCTCAATGTAAATCCACCACACCATTGTCTTGTGAAAAGAGCGCGGTGAAAGTAAAAATTGCTGTGGTGTCACATGCATGCATAGCTGGCGATGAGGACTTGCGTTGGCGATCATGTGGTGATAAGTAGGGGACTGCACATGGAGGATTTTGTTGGACAACATACAGTCCAAATCACCAGTAGTGGGAGTGTGACATTTATATTAAATATGAGGAGTTTAGAGCTTTCTCCATAAAATAAAGACAATTTTTAATTTTCAGGATCAAAAATAAAATATAGTTAATAATGAGTCCAATTGAGTTCGAACCATAATATTTTAAAAGGTATTTTAAAAATAGGGTTATCAATATAATATTTTCGAATTTGAATATAAGGTTAACAAGGTTTGTCTTTTATTGAATTATTAGATTTTAAATAAAGTTTTTTTATAAAAAAAATTGAATTTTAAGCTGGCTTAGCTCAAACTTGACCTGAATCAAAATACAAAACTTAAAAAAGATATTATTTTTTATTTTTTAAAATTTAAAAATATTTAACCAAACTTAATTTGAGTTTGATTGAAATTTAGACTATCTAAATTGGATCAAGCTTTAGGCTATGCAAACCCAATCCAGCTCATACTTAAGCCTAACTATAAAATTTCTCAAAGTCTAACCTGGGCCTAACTCATTGCCACTTCCACTTCGACCATAGATTTTTTTTTTTTCAATTGAAGTTTAGATTATTTGACTTGGTCTCAATTTAGTTAAGTTGAATTTTGAATGAAATTGATATTATTTTAATATTATGATCAAATTGGTTTAAATTGGATTAATTTAATTTTTTATTAATTTAATATATTTTGGGTTGGACCCCAAATTTTTCTTAGAATTTAGTCCATTAATTTAGCAAGCATGAATAGAAATTATAATTATTAAATAGAAATGTTAGAATTAAGTTAGTGTGTAATAGACATAAGAGAATAAAGAAACAAGTAGACATTACATTAAATGTGGAAGGGTAAACTTGGAGGGACAAAAAGTTGTCTTAAATAGTGAGAAAAGAAAGGAGAAAGAGGAAGTGAAGAGTGCCTGCAGTGTGCTAGAGAAGCTAGGAAAAAAACAAAAATTTGGAAAGAAAAAGGCGAACGAAGAAGAAGGAAGAGGATTAAGGTGAGCTTTAGGTAACCTTCATCTTTTCTTCTTGCTTTGGTAGAAAAAGGAACTAGAAAAAATGAGTTTCTTGTGCTAGAAATAAAAGGAAAAAGAAGAGAACCAAGAAACCCATTTTTGATTTTCATTGATTTTTAATTAGATCTTAGTTATTCTAGTCTAGATAAACCATGGGTAGACTAAGTCTAAGTTCAATTTTTTATTATTAAAGCTTTATGGATTTTCTATTTGTATATTGGTTTGAATGAAAATTTGTTTGTTGGAAGGAAATCAAGAAAATCCAATACAATAACAAGAGAAAAGACAAACTTGAGTTTGGATTTACAAGCAATTAAGTGAGTAATATGTTTATAATTGTTTTAGATGATAGGCTCATTGCTTGCTTGCGTGCGTGCTTAATTGCTTGACTTGAATTATTGCGATTGTTGGAAAATGCTCTATGATTTATTATCATGATATGCCTTGGAAGATGTTACGGCATTTTGTATTAATAAAAAGAGAAAAAAGCACAAGAAGCATGAAAGTATGAACATGTGATGAAATGAATTGGGCATTAAAATTTGCATTCGTTTGGGCAAGAGAGATACCATTTTGTTCGTCACGTGCACGTTGACTTAAAGCTTTCTCCCGGCTGCCTGCTTATAGAACATGAGCTCCTAAGAAATGGGCTCATTTAGTTTATGGTGTAAACTTCGATTTCTTCATTTTGATCCATAGGACTCTCCAGCCATTATGTTTGTGCATTTCATTTTGATATGTCGAGCATGATACACAATTGATTATTATGTTTTGATGATTAAATACACATGATATGCTTTATGTGATAACATCCTTAACTATGAGTCTTTGAGCTAGATCTGTTGATGGTTTAATTGATAGATTAAAATAAGATATATATATATATGTGTGTGTGTGTGTGTGTGTGTGTGTGTGTGTGTGTGATTGATTGTGTTCTCGTTATCAATGTATATAAATTTATTAGCCACAG
>JAOTAX010000009.1:25789528-25800399 GCA_025629825.1 Erythroxylum guanchezii | reverse complement strand
CCTCTTTACTTTTGTTATTTGTTCCGTTTAAACTAGCTAACCTTTACCGTTAAAGATTCCTCGTGGGAACGATATCCACTTACCGTTACTACATTAATTTGTTTTAACGGAAGTGATTTCTTTTATATTTGGTTGCAGGCGACAGCATCACCAACAACAGCAAGCACAAGCACAAGCACAAGTGGGGCAACCTGATTTGCAAATGCTGTACACACTGCTGGTTGAAAACAACAGAAAATCACAGGAGCAACTAGATGAAATCAAGTAGCAGAATGAAGAAATGAAGCAGTAGAATCATGAAATGAAGCAGCTGCTGAATGTTTTGATTGGGCGTGCTGATCAATTAGCTGACGATCTGCAATACATAGATGACAAATTGCACAAGTCTTGGGAGATGCAAGGACTGCATGTGCCATCTCCATCCACATCGCCTTCGGTAATGCCTCCGGGACCTCCACAAGCCAACTGATTTTTGCAAGTAAGACAGCTATATAGGAGTATTTTTTGTAACTTCTGATCTTGGAGGTGTAGTCTGAATGATTATGAAAAGTTGTTATATAACTTTGTCACAGTTACAGTTGAGTTGGATATTGATAATTGTTGCAGAAATTTATTTTATTGATATTTGTTGCTGAAATCCTTTTGTCTTCTCTCTTACATGCTTGAAAGGAATGGAGATGAGCTTTAATAATTTTTTTTTTCTGCTATCATAAATTTTTTGTCTTGTCTCTTACATAAATTGGCTTAACTGAAGACAAAGCATGCCACTTCTTCCAAAACGGAAAAGAGCAAGGACATCAAATAATTTCTAAACATACAAATTATAAGGAAATTATAGTTATCATAATTGAAAACAATGAAAATAATAAGAATAATTAAAGAACACTAACAGTTAATATTAATTATTTTAATATAATTTATAATAATAATTTGTTTATAAATTAAATCTGATTGTAAGGAATTAGCAAAAATATGCATATAATTTTTTCCTTATTATCATCAAGAACAAAATTAATAATAATGACGAATGTAATCATATTATGTAATATAATCAATAACAGAATAGTTAAATTATTCTTATTAATTAAATTGTTATAAATTTTTATAATCATCAAATATCTACTTACTATTATTCTTAATTATATATGAATTATTATTATTATTATTATTATTATTATTATTATAATAAGTATGATTAGTAGTAGTAATAATATTATAATTATAATTATAATATTCGTTATAATTATTATATTAATTAATAATTTCAATTTCTATAATTATACTGAAATTTGTTATAATTACTAATTTGCTTCTAACTATTATGAATCTTATTATTCTGATTAACTTAATTATCCGTTTCATTTGGTATTTATATTATTATTAGTTTCCGACTTGAGTATATGTACTGATTAGATTAAATCTTTTTAATTTGTTAATTATATTTATTAATAAGATTAGTATTATTATTATTATTATTATCCTATACGTTATTATGATTAAATGCATGTATCTTTATTTCTATTATTATCAGCAAATTGTTTACTATTATTAAATTTCTTCTTATTATTAGTAAATTTAGCATTCTTATTAATGAAATTAATCTGAAACTTAAATATTAAGTTAATTATTTTCCGAATTTAGTTTATATTGTTATTATTATAAATGTTATATATTTTTTAATTATATATATTTTTAATATTAGTAATAATTATATAATGGTGAAAATGAATAAGGAATATAATATTAGCACAACTTCTTATTATTCCCATATTTATTTGTAAAATAACAAATATATACGGAAATTATAATGATCGTAATTTAAAACAATAAAATGAATAAGAATATTTTAAGAAACATAATATGAATGGGATGTAATTAAATATAGAAGAGATACGTAGGAATATAAAATTAGGAGAAATAATAAAATTCATAAAATAAATTATTAAATAACAAATTATATAATATTTGCAAACATAAACATATAAATTTCCCTAACAAAATTAATAATAAATAAGGAATTTTATCATATCATTTAAATTAATCAACAACAATTTCCGTAATTTAATAAAATTATTTAACAAATTGTAAGGGATTAGCAATTATAACATTAATAGTAAAGAAGAAGAAGTAGATGAAGAAGGGGAGGAGCAAAGGGGAGCTCGCTAGTGCGAGACTGCGCGGCGGCGAGGCTGCCTCAATTTGGGTAGTCTCGCGATCGCGAGATTGGCTTTTATGGGCAATCTCGCGATCGTGACTGCTCGCAATCGCGAGATTGCCAAAATTGGGCAGCCTCGCGATCGCGACCCCTTATGCTTCCACAATCAGCCGGTTTTGTTGTTATTATTCTAATTAGTAATGTTATTATATTAAAATCCTTTTTATTTTTCCATGTACTTATTGACATTATTATTATTATTCAGGAATGTTTATTTCATTCTGTTTGAGTTTATTTATTTCTATTCACTTTAGAAAATTCCTTCTCATTATTATTATTATTATTATCCTTATTATAGGAATTATTATAATTGTTACTTTTTTAATTATTATGTTAGTGATAATTATTATTGTTAAATTTATTGTGTCATTTTATTTCTACACGTATTATAATCACTTTACAATAGAATGATTAAATTTCATCTGATTATTATGTAATTTATTGGTCAGTATTTATTATATTAATTATTATTACTATTATTAATTTCCTTATTGATATTACATGTATTATTATTAGTATTTCTATTATTGTTGTAAACATTATGACTATTATTATTCTTATTATTATTATGTAGATGAAATTCCTTATGATAACTTTTCTTCTTATTCTAATACAATCCTTTAGTAGTATTAATTTTGATCAATGATAGGAATAATTATATAAGTCAATTTCTTTCGTGGGATTGTAGAATTATATTGGAATTCCAAATAATCTCTGATAAATTTATATTATGTTAATTAAATTGAGAAAGTCTGAAAAAAATTATAGAATATTAATAAATTCTGTACAACTTAATTTACAATAATGGTGAGATTGGAAATGTTTGTCATTTCCAACGCAATTGTTACCAACATTTATTACTATCATTTCTCGCCATTGAAGTAACTTGGTTATGTCAATTTTCACAAAATTGTTTTTTCTTAAACCAAATATAGAGACCATCTTCTCCAAATTGAAGTGTTTGTACAAAAAAAGTGAATAGTCTTCATATCCCTCTCTGTGTAATATTTGTTAACCATTGCACTACGTTAAGCAGTTATTAACATAGGGGTGTTTTTTGGCTTCACTATGAATTGTTATGTATGTTTCCATGTCTGTAATTGTTGAAGATATGTAGAATTCACTGTGTTAAATACGTATGTGCCTGTTTAACGTAAACATACATTCATTGTGATGTAACTGGTATGCTTCTGTTAATAAAGTTGTAATTAATATGTGAAGGTTGAGTTGGGTGTAACTTAAGTTTGAAGTCAGACGTGAAGAGGTGTGAAATTTGTCAAGTTTCTAACTTATATGAGAGTGTTTAAAGGTTTTGGTGTAACATGGACGTAAGTGATAATAAAACAATTTCAGTTGAGTTGGTGGCAATTAAGGTGTAGTTAATGTGTAATTAAACACATCATTCTTATTATGGAAACAACTTTGCTGCAAATGTCTTATTAACATGTATGTTACACGAATGGCATAACACATGGATGGAATAAAAAATAAGAATGAACTATGTTCTATTTAGTAGTTGTTATTGCTTGTGTTAATAATCATATCTGAAATTTATTCTCTGCGTGTATTAATTTCATAGGTGTGAAAATGCAAGGTACATCAACTCCATGTCGTCATTTAAATTATGGATGTGATGATGAGCAATGTTACAATGATATTGGCTTTGGGATCGGGAGTTGTAATATGAACGCAAGACATTTGGTTGGAAGAGAGTTAGTACCGAAAATTGGCATACAGTTTGCGACAGAAGAAGAAGCTTATCACTTTTATTTAACTTATGGGAATCATATGGGATTTGGAATTAGAAGAAGCAAAAGTCACAAAGATAAAAGTGGTAAGTTGATTTGTAGGCTTTTTTGTTATAGTGCTGAGGGTAAGCGGATGCCCGATAAAAGAGATTTGTTTGTAAAAGCTCCACGGGCAGAAAGAAGATTTGGTTGTGAGGCAAGGATGAAAGTGAATAGTTTGCAAACTGGAAAATTTCAAGTCTTTGAATTTGTGGAGGAGCACAATCATTACCTTTCATCCCCAAACAAAACACATTTGCATAGAAGTCATAGGAAGATATCTTCAGTTGCGGCAATGCAAATTGAAATGGCAAATGCTGTGGGAATTCCACCGAAAGCATCCCATGATCTTATGGTGAGGGAAGCAGGTGGAAGAGATAATGTTAGCTTCATTCGGCATGATTACAAGAATTATTTAAGGTCTAAACGAACAAGAGGCATGACAAAGGGAGATACACATGAGGTGTTACAATATTTGTATAAGATGTAGGTGGAAGATCCAAATTTCTTTTATGCCATTCAAGTGGACGAAGATGATTTGATCACTAACATATTTTGGTTTGACGCTAAAATGAGGAACGACTACGTAGACTTTGGTGATGTAGTGTGCTTCGATACTACTTACAAGAAGAATGGTCAGGGTCGTCCACTCGCTTTGTTTGTCGGTGTCAACCATCACAAGCAAACAACAGTTTTTGGTATTGCACTCCTCTATGATGAAACCACTTTTACATTTGAGTGGTTGTTCGAGACATTTGAGACAGCGATGCGTGAGAAACAGCCTACAACTATTCTTACTGATCAACATGCGGCAATCGCAAAGGCATTAGCGTCAACATGGCCAAACACTCATCATCGGCTGTGTATTTGGCACATTTATCAAAATGCTGCCATCCATTTGAGTGGTGTATTTTGTAAGTATAAAGAGTTTTCGAGGGAGTTGAGCGCATGCATATATGAGTGTGAAGAAGAAGAAGAATTTGTCATTGCATGGAATAAGATGCTGGCAAAATATGAACTTGAAGATATGATCGCAAAATATTTTGTGCTCACATGATAACAACACAACGAAGTGAGAGCATGAATAGTCTGATAAAAAGGTACGTCAGTTATCAGCATAACTTATTACAATTCTTTAATCACTTCCAGAGGCTTGTTGATGATCGTCATTTTGAGGAGTTAAAAACTAATTTTAGGAGTAATGTGAGCAGTCCAACATTGTCAGCACCAGTTAAAATTTTAAAGTATGTCGCAACTGTATACACGCCAGAAGTATTTAAATGGTTCCAAGATCAATGGAATATGTGTCATGATTACAGTTTTAGTCTTTGCAGTCAGGATGGAACGGTTGAGAAATATAAGCTTAGTGTTGATGGGCAGAGGTACTCAAACTCGGTCAGTTATGATTCTTGTAATGATGAAGTTCATTGTAGTTGTGGGAAGTTTGAGTTTACTGGCATCTTATGCGCTCATGTGTTGAAGGTTTATAACTTAAAAAATATTTGGACAATTCCAAGCAAATGTATATTGAAAAGATGGACAAGGAAAGCGAAATGCTAGACGAATGCTAGTCAGGAGTCTACTGTCATTGATACTGATATGGACCCTAAACTGCTGTCAACTAAAAGGTATAAAGAATTGTGTACCTTAAGCATGCGGGTGGTTACAAGAGCAGCAAACAGGAGAGATACCTATCAAATTGTAAAAAAACATCTTTTGAACATGTTGAATATGGTTGATGAGACATTGGAAGGTGAAGAAATAGTGGATGACGAGAACCAAATAGGACAACACGATGAGTTAAGCCAATGCTCACGCTCAAATACTGAAGTGAATGTGCTGAATGAAGCTGACATTAGTTTTGCCCAAATGAAGCACATAAGAGGTGTCAAATTGAAGACAAAGCCTACATCAAGTAAGAGATTGAGGGGTGGTCTAGAGGAAAGTACAAAGAAGAGGAAGGATGAGAAGAAATGTAGCACTTGGACAGTAACCCCCCTTTCTAATACTCAGGTTAAACTTTTGAGCATATTGCTTTGAACTGATGTATATCATTTTTTTAACTGCTGATTTTAAGTTAATTTGGTCTTTCCGACTTCATGCAGGAATCTGAAGATAATTCATGGCAATATGAAATAATGTCTAGCAGCCAAGCTCCCATACTACATCAACTGCAAGTTGGTATATGGTCATTGGTAATGCCTACATGTGTTATACAATTTCGTTTCATAATCTCATGTGTTGAATGCCTGTGACAATTACCTAATGCAGGTGGAAGTTCCACTTTGTAAGGAATGGACAAGTATGGGGTCCAATCATCAAGATTGCATAGAACAATTTGAGGTTGTATTTCTAATGTTGTCTTAGGGGTATTATCTGTTTCGAGGCATGACAAGGAAAAGTTTAATCTTCCATGTCATTATGACAATTCTGAATTGCAGCCAATACGTGTTCATATGGATAAGTCAACAATGTCATACAGTCATCATCAGACTGCAACATTGCCGTAGGTATTCTTTTATTAACATAGGGGTGTTTCTAATGCTTGTTGTATTTGTCCATGTAATGTGTTATTAAACTTTGAATCATCTATCATGTTAGGTCAATGATGTTGGACCAAGTCACCAGAATATACGTGTCGTTATCCCACCGGCAATGCGAATGACTGATTTACTCATGGTAAATCAGTCACAATTTATGTCTCAATTTCAATTATGTTTCATAATTGCATTACATGTTTTATTTTGTTTGAATTAGTTCACATGCATATTATTTCCAGGCACAACAGACATTTGGTTGTGGAAATATGGAAGACGTAAACAATTTAACACTTGGTATTTCCATTGGCAAATGTGGGAGTTGCCTCCGTGGGGAAAAGTTCTGTATTTGTAGACGATGATTATTATAATAATGTAAGTACGAACCACCTCACTATAGTCTTCCTTAATTTGTCAAATAAATTATGTTTTTCTAATTTGTCTTGAGATGACCTTTTATAGAAACGTTCTAATTTAATGTTACACTTCCAATTAATGAGGAAGTAAAATACTATTGGACAACGTATAACTATGGGCAATTTTAAAATTTGGGTGTTACACGCACATATCATGCAAAAAGTGACATATCGAATAATATATTTGAGGCCATAATTATGTTAACTCTAAAATATATGAATGGGATATTATCGTATAATATTATGAACATATAATATTTATTGGATTTGCTTTTTACACAACATGGTTACTTATCAAGACTTTAATCTTCAGATGCAGGTGTGTTATATGCCAGTGTCTTTAATGCTAATGACAATCAAATCATTAAGACATGGCCAGATCATCACTCTGTCTTCATCATTTCTGTTGTCATCATTTTTGCTTAACTAACATTATGCATATCAAAATCCTTCGTATCTTCGTAGGTAGTTTCAGAATGTGAAGTCATTCTTCATTGCTTTATGATATTAAAGTTGTATGGAAAACTTGTGGCTGCATGATGTGTAGTTGTTCAGTGTTGCTTCTGCCGCATGGCCCTCAACTCCGTTATTACAAGTTATTACATGAACTTGTAGGTTGGGGAGGAAGTGGTGGTTGCATATGTCCCATAAAAAGGGCAGTGTCGCTGGAATGTGGGAGTTGCTGATCACTTGAAGAAGATCTTTGAGAAATTTTCTTTACTTCAACCTGGTGGTTCTGAGGTTAATGATTTGATTTGGATAGTCAAATTATCTAATGATGAATTTTCAACTCCTACAAATAAAAGTGGTACACATGTCATTGATTTCATCTTCTTAGGAGAATGGCCAGAAAGAGGATGGAACCCGAAGGACTAGGAAAGCAAAGAAACAATTGGATTCACACTCACAAGATTAATAGCAAGGGAACCAACAGAAGGAGAAGGGCATCTCCAATAAGAAGAAAAAGGTTGGATTTTGGTTTGACTATGTAATTGTAAGTACTTGCACGGGGATTAACAATGGACTGCATACAGGTGAACTAATCTTTGATCTGCTAAATCCCTTTGTAACAAGGAACCTTACTGCCATCATTGCTTCCAAGGTTCCTCTTCAAGAATTCTACAATGATTGTATCCCTCATGGTAAAAGATACTCATTCAAACTTAGAATACATCAACAGAGAGTTACAGTTGAAGAAGGAGGGCATTAAGCATCTGAAAGTATGTTATTAATTACAGTCTGCCCTTATTTTTCTTTTTCCATAGTTTACAATTGCAGTAAAGTGAATCAACATCAATTAATTGCCTAATCTTTGTTTTTAGATTCTATGCAAGGGGCGTGATGCTGGTAAATATCTTTGTTTATGAGGTATGCTTCTTGGATAAGACAGGGTTTTGAGTGCCAATGCGAGGAATTTTTGTTTTATTTATAAATCCTAGGTCACACAATTCCTTACACAGCAGAAGCATTCACAGAAGTTTATTTTTGTCCATTGTACTCATGGGCACAATTGCACAGGACATATGATTGTTCATTTCCTTATGCTGTCTGTGCCAATGTCTGTCACATAGGTTGGTTTTCATTTCTCCATTATGTTATTATTTTCAATTTTATTGCATAACCTATAGCTTTTCAAATTTTACTACTTGATGCACATATAGGCAGTAAAATTATTTGCCGACTCACGACCACCACGAATATACAAACTAGAGTATATTGTTGCCTTGTATACATTTTACCACATAATGCAGTTGCGATATGGTTGTTTGTCCTCCAACTCCTGAATGGAAGAGGTCTTCCAATCTTGATGTCAATGCTGAAGCTTTACCAGATGATGACGATGATGGAGGTGTAGTTGCTCCTTTGCATGTATGAAATTTTAGTAGAACAAACTTCAAGTTATCAATTCCTCTCTGTCGCATGTTGTCCTCAAAACTGTTGCTGTTAGCATTTTCTTGGCATTTTTAACAACGTACATGCAATCAGCAAATGCAAGTACCATGTAAAATATTAGCTTCAACTCAAAGTACATTGCTCTAACCTCGACTAAAAGTGTAGTTTATGTATCGATCATGTTATTTGCCTCATGGCCTTTTTATTCTGAGTAAGCACTGGTTTATGAAATTGAGCTTAATTTTTTGTTAATTTTTTTGGTCTGTACTCTAAAATACAACAAATCTATAGCCATACATTCATAAACTAGTGACAACGTATGCTTACAACTTTTAAGAAACATTCACAATACACCTCCAACATCAGAAGTTGCAACATTTCCTCAGACTTGTGCAATTTCTCCCCCACGTATTACCGATCCTCAGACTTGTCTAATTTCTCGCCCACGTATTAGAAATGAAGAAATGGAGACTATTCACGAACCTTGTTGAGATCTTGGAGGCGATGGGCTGCGGTCTCGCACATTCAATCCTTGCATCTCCCAAGGCCTGTGCATTTTGTCGCTTATGTAAGCCATTGTGTCTTCAATGTTGTCTATTCGCTAATTCAGTCGATCCAGTTTGTGATCAATGCAAGTCAGCCTCTACAGTGTTTGTTTGTGGTGGTCAATCTCAAAATGTTAAGCCAAAGCTGTTGCCAAATTACCCATTCCTAAGCTATTTCCCTTTTTGCCCACTAATTGGATCAACATTTGAGAAAATAACCTGAACATGTTCGGCTTAATCCTTTCATCAATGCACCATAATAAAAACAGGTCCTTCCCCGAGCATTTAGTACTTTGCCTTTTCACAAACACAGCACCACACATGAATTTATGCACAAGCAACCGTTCCGGGTTAAGAATGTGTGCATTTGACGCAACATGAGGATCATACTCTTCCATATCGGTTAAATAATTCCAATAAACACTATAGGAGAAATTCTGATGGCCATCTTCAACTTCTTTTGCTGCAAAACCAAATAACTGCCCTAACACAGTCTCATCCAAAACATAAACCTGTCCTCTTAATCTAAACCAGAATTTCTTTGGTTTGGTTGACACATACCTCAAAGAAGTGAAAAACTCTAGTGTGAGTTCACGGTAAACAGGGTAACTAATACCCACAAATTTTTCCCATTGACCTGTTTCACAGAATCTCAACAATTTATCTTTTAGCCCTATTTGTTCTAGCACATCAAATTTAAATTATGTAGGGACTTCAATGGTTTTAGTCCGTAAAACACTCTACCTCAAACCTTCTTCCTCTGAGAAAATGGGAAAAGGGGCATCATATACAGCTGCAATGTCTGCACCATTGTCCCCTCTCACCTCAGCTACGATGGATTGCTCTGATTGTCTAGCTCTTTGACGGGGCATTGTCACGGTAAAAGCTGCAAATGCACAAATACACAACCCAAATCCAGTCGGTGTCAACCCCACTCCACTGTCGACAACCCTCAACCTTAGACCTTAAAACAATCGACAGTTCACCGACTTACAACTGAAGAAATGGAGAAGTGGACACTTCGCCGGTGAGAAATGAAGAAATGGAGAAGAAAACCAACAGCGAATTTGATTTCCAACAATGAATTAAACGATACTTGCGTTTTGCTAAAATGTTTTATTGAACTAAAATAGTAATGAATAATTTTATTTACATATTCATTTCTAATATTTAAACTAACAATAATTTTTATTTTTCTATCATAATAAGCAGATTCATTTCATTAATTAATTGCGTAATAATCATATTAATAATTATTATTATAATAATACTAATAATAATAATAAATTGAAAATAATATTTATTACATAAATAAATACACTTAATAATTCAAATGTGTTTTTAATAATGTTATGAATAAAATTAAATAATTTCATTAAATATAATATATTAATTAATATTAAGTAATATACTGAAATGCAAAACTAATCATAATAATCACATTAACTAAATATATAATAATTCTACACCTTAAAATA
>JAOTAX010000009.1:25765208-25782102 GCA_025629825.1 Erythroxylum guanchezii | reverse complement strand
AAAGTTAAAAAATTTCTTAACTTTTTAAATTATAAGAAATTTTTATTTGTTAATTTCTTAAGAAATCACATTTTTTATTATTGAAATAATTGTACAGATACTTAATAAAAAAGTTATTCATCTTGAGACAAAGGTTTAAAGGAATGGAGTGTCATTTAATAAAAAGTTAAAAAATTTCTTAACTTTTTAAATTATAAGAAATTTTTATTTGTTAATTTCTTAAGAAATCACATTTTTTAAATATTTTTAAGAATATTAACAAAATATAGAACACCCATCAAATGTCAATAACTTGATTAGTGTTCATCTCTAGTTGAGTATTTTAAGAGTTAAAGATATAAAATTTTGTTTAAGAAATTTTACAAAAACTTTATAGTTTTTAAAATAATTGAAATTGTTTTATAATCTTTAATTTTTAAAAAATACGTCAAATATAAAAAAAAAACATACACACACACAAACACACAACTTTTGCTTATATTTATCCTAAACCAGATGACAATCAATTTCTAAATGCTTGGTCCGTTTATGAAAAATAGGATTAGCAGTAATATAGGCAACAGCCAAATTGTTACACCACATAGGAATAAGAAATGAAATGGACAATCTAAAATCAACCAACAAATAGGAAATCCATTGTAACTCACAGACCGTAGTACAGAGGCTGCGATATTCAACCTCCCTGGAAGACCGAAAACAGTAGACTGTTTCTTAGTCTTCCAAGAAATCATGGCATCACCCAAAAATATACAGGAACCTGTTAAGGATCTCTTACTAAAAGGGCATGCAGCCCAATCTGCATCACAAAATGCTTGTAGTGAGCATGAATTGTTGTAAAGAAAAAATCAACCTGTAGATGGAGACTGTTTCAGATACTTGAGCATATGAAAGGCACCTGTCCAATGCTGTTTAGTAGGGGCCTGGAAAAATCGACACAACTGTTGAGTCGCATGAGTGATATCTGGTTGGGTGAATCCAAGATAAAGGAGACGCCTAACCAGCCTTCGATACCTGTTTGGATGCACCAGTAAAAGAGAGCTATCATCATCAAAACGACAATGAGGGGATAAAGGAGTGGCTGCCCTTTTGAACTTGTCAAACCTGTATCCTTGAGGATATCCAACACATATTTTCTTTGATTCACAAACAAGCTATTATCAAATCTAGCAAGTTTCAATCCAAGAAAATATTTTGTAGATCCTATGTCTTTAATAGTAATCTGGTCATGTAAAATCTGCTTTACTTGTTGAATACAAGTCTCTATTGGACCCATGACTATCACATCATCAACATATACAATGATAGCAATATAATCAGCCCCTTCTGAATTAATAAAAAGACACGGATCATGAGCAGAGTGCACAAAATTCTGCTGGCAAAGAGAAACAGTAAGCTCATGATTCCATTGGCGTGAAGCTTGCTTAAGACCATACAAATACCTCCGCAAACGACACACTTGATTGGGGCCAGCCTTGGTATAACCTTGAGGAGGTAACATGTACAACTCCTTATCAATATAACTATGTAAAAAGGCATTGTTTATGTCTAATTGACGTAAAGGCCACCCTTTTGCAGTAGCAATAGCTATAAAAAGTCTCATAGTAACCAACTTGGCAACTGAAGAAAAGCAGTTAGTGTAATCAACCCTTCAATTTAGCCTTTAGCTACTAACCTAGCCTTATATCTATCAATAGTCCTATCCCGTTTAAGTTTAACCTTATACACCTATTTAGAACCAATAACGTTTTTACCTTTTGGTAAAGTAGTAAGGTCCCAAGTATGATTGCTATTAAGAGTTGCCAACTTAGCCTCCATAGTAGCCAACCAATTCGGATTAGTTTGAGCTTACTCAAAAGAATTAGGCTCCTCAAGATTAGACACATTTGCTAAAAAACACTGGTAAGTTGCGGTAAGATGTGAGGAGATTAGAAAGGGATATGTGGGAGGTGTATGAGAAGAGGAATTAGGTATATTAAGAGAAGTATGATGAGCAATATTAGCAACAGATGCATGTGAAACAAAATCATTCAACCAATTTGGTCGTTGGGTCACACGAGTACTCCTTCAAATAGGAGCTGGACTCTGTGTAATATTAGTGGAACAAGGTGTATCAGATGAAGGTGGAACTGCTGAATTTGATGAACCAACAGTAAGAATTTCAAGAGGTGATGATTCTTGAAATACAACAGGTGTTAGGACATCTAGATTAGCCAAAGGAACTAATTTTAAATATGAAGAAATATACTGAAATGAGAATATGTTCTCATAGAAAACAACATCCCTAGAAATGAAAATATGATGATGTTGCATATCATAAAGTTTGTAAGCCTTTTGACCTGAAGAATATCCAAGGAAAACAGATTTGAAAAAAAGAAAAAAAAAAGAAAAAAGAGTAAGAAAGTGAGGATTTTGCAGGTATTCTATATTTTCAGTTTCTTCAAGGGATAAGGGTATAAAGTTATTGCCCCTAGTATACAAGAAACTTAGTTTGGGGGAGGGTCAATTATTTGGAACTTAGGAATTCATTGATATTGAGTTAAGTCTTGTGATTGTTATCGTTTTCAATAACATGTCATGTTTGAGTTTTGTCATTCTATATCAACATCACCATATATACTCCTTATGACATAATGATGTTGTGGTGTTGGTAAGATAGTCCAAATATTCTTATAGTCCTCAAGAAAAGAAAGAGGGGGGGGGGGGGGTTCTTCTTTGTTTCCACAGTTTTTACTTGCTCTAAAAAAAAGAAAAAAAGAAAAAAAGAGATCCCTTATACTTTCCCATTTCTTGAATAATTGTTTCTATTTCATTTGAGCTTTTATTACCCTTTCCCTTGGTCTAAACCGAGTTTAAACCCCAACAACCCCATTACAATCCTCATAAGACCTTTTGATCCTTTGAAAATGAGTGCTAAAAATTAGTGGAGATGGGATGGAGAATTTTTGCGTATGGGATTGGTTAATTTGATAATACCTTTAGAGTCTTTTAGGTTGTAATTTGCCTTTGAGTTTATTTGGCTTTTCTCCTCTTGTGAGTTGGTTGGTTTCTAATTAGCCTTGAATTAAAGAGTGTGCGTTTGAGTGAGCATTGGTATCCTTACACTATAAAGATGGGAATGGCTTGATAAGTGGCTAAAGGTAAATTTTAATTGGTTACTGCAATTCTGAAAATTCCAATTGTTGAGTGCTCCTTAATCTGTTTTGAACAGTTTTTTTAATTTTGCTTAGGGACAAGCAAAAGTTTGAGTTTGGAGGCATCTGTTGAATGCATTTTCTCTTTGGAATGAGTGGCATTTTCTCTTAGTTTTTGCATATAATCATTAGGTTTTATACATATTTTTCCTGCTAAATTGTTCAGTTTACCTGAATTTGCATTTATAGTTGTTCATGTCTAATTTGTAGGAAATGCACTTGATTTTAGTTGTAAAGGACCACAACAACAATTAAATGAAGGGAAGTCCAAGGCAAAATGTTGGCAAAAAAAGGAGAAAACGCAGCATTAAGGGAGAGTCCAAAACGTTGTCGCAGAGGGAAGCATAGGAAAGAAACAAGAAAACGCAGTCGGGTGTGCTAGGTTTTAAGAGGAGGGAGCAATTAAATTGTGAAGTCACACTACAGGAGGGACACACATCGACTCACCAAGGAAAGTAACAAAATTTGGGGGGAGGAATAAAATGGTTAAGGTTAGCTACAGTGGAGGAGGGCCAAGAAGGAGTTACAGTGCGTGACCACGCCAAAACGCAAATCATGAACACACGCAAGCAGGAGGCTAACGCACCACTTGGCGAGCTACAAGGCATCACACACCACCAGGCGTGAATAGTAGGTAGAGAGCGCACCATGCAGCAAGGGGGCTAACTCACCAAGGAGGACCTGATGCACGTACGTTGAAGGCAACGACACATCACGCAAGCACCAGGAGAAAAACGCACCACAGAAATTTTGTCACATCTGGCAACAGTGGAGGAGACCCACCACTAGGAGCACTACATAGACGCATCGCATCACGCACTACACATCAGCGAGGGAGGCCCAAAAACTCATTCACTCTCTGATTTATTATCTTATTTCTCCTAATGTTATTTGCTAACTATAATTTATGTGGTTTTCATCCTACCATGAGTGAGTAGTTTCCTTAAAGCTTCAAGGTTGGGCTGAAGTTTTTAGCTAATTTTTTGTGAATTAAATCTTAGTTGATTTATAAATATGGATTTTTCATTTTGATTTATCTGATTTGAGATTAATTTTGCTGGTATTGTGTTTGGCCAACTATTACTTGACATTAGTTGTTAATTGAAGAACCAATAGGCGAAAATTGATAACGGAACTCCAAACAGGGAACTTATAAATTTCAAATTTAGACATAGACTGAATTTATGAAAGAAAACCAAGTTAGCAAAGATCTTAATGGGTTATGCTTAATTGCTAGGCTATGATACTAGACTAGGATTATTGCGTAATACTCATTTGATCCCTTGAAAAAGGATCTAAGAAACTCTAGGCTCAACCTTCTATCAACCAAAATTTGCCTAATAAATTGATCCAATTGAAGTCCATAGAAAACGCTAAAAGTGGAACCATCTTTGAAGCTTACCACATTCCATTCGGATTAACCCTTAGAAATATTCACATTTTGTTTAACATTGGTTTTATTATTTTTAATAGTTAAATTTCTAAATTTAATTCCCCATTCTTACACAACTGCTTAGTCCAATTAATTGAGTGATCTAAGCCTAGTATTTACACAATTACTCCCTGTGGAATGATATTATACTATACTACTTGAGACCCGTGAACTTGTGAAGTTGCATCACTTTTCAAAAAACTCTTGATACCTTGCTAAATCATTGCAGCCATGTCCTGCTTCGAGACTGGTTCTTTTGTACCAATCTCTACTAGATAATCCAAAGGCGAGTCAATCATATTCACAAACTCCTTATTTGTATCTCCTCCTTTCTTATCTTTAGAACTTTTATACCAATTTGGATACCCATGGATCTTGAAGCAGGTATCTCTTGTATGTCGTTTCATCTTGCAAAAATCACAGAACATATCCTCCTTGTTCAACTGTTTCTTAGAAATACCTCTACCAGTCCCTTTTGCACTATTGTTGCTAGAATTATGCACCATCATAACACAAGTTGTATTCTCAGCAAAAGTAACGTTAACCTCCCGTTGTTTTTCAACCCTAACCACTATCACATAAGCCCTATCTACATGAAACAAAGGTTCCATCACAAGTATTTGACTCCGAATAGCATCATACTCTTCATTCAATCCCATAAGAAATTGTACTAATCGATCATTATCCCCTAAATCAACTATCTGCTTTAGGGATACGAATAAACACTGTGGGATGGGAGCCAAACAATTCAGTTCATCCCACAAACGTTTGAGTTTAGTGAAATACCTGGAAATAGACAGTTCGCGTTGAGAAATTGAACTAATTTTTCTCTTGATCTGATACAACAACAGGCTATTATACTCTCCGTACTGCCACTCTAGTTCTTTCCAAAGATCCCTACCCGGACTGGTGTACAAACAAGACTCCACAATGTCTTTGGAGATGGCGTTAAGAATCCACGATGTGACCATAAAGTCGATCGGACACCACCGGTCATAGTCTAGTGAGCTTTCTACCGGTCTTTCACACTTGCCGTTGATGAAATCAAGCTTCAGCTTTGCACCTAAAGTGATTCGCATCGAACAGCTCCAAGAGAAGTAGTTGTTGTTGCTTAACGGAGTCGTGACGAGAATCATCCCAAGATGATCCGAGTTCTGCAGAAACATCAGATTCTCATCACCATTCACACTTCCAAACGACGATCTTGATCCACTCATGCCTTCTACCATTATTCAGCTGCGAAGAAATGAGAATCGACCTAGTCGCTCTGATACCATGAAGAAATGGCAAAACCTAGGGATTTCAATTTGCAGACAAATCTGAAACAATTGAATGGGTAATATTATTATGGTATATATATGACCACTGTACATAATAATAAAACGTTGACTGCCACTATATAAAATGCAACCCAACTAAACAGAAATAAAACCTATACGGTAGAAGTTACGAGCTATACAACACCCTATACAGTAGTCTATACAATACAGGATAAATATAGAGAAAAGATACGTTTCTACAAATACTTATTGTAATTTGTTGTAATTAACTAAATCTCTACATCGTACACAATTCAGGTTTTTATAAATATTACAAGAAGAATAGACAAAAATAGGAGTAAAATTGTGTATTACGGGATTTCTGTGGATCTCCCATATCAACAATACTTTCATTGGTTGTTGATGTTGTATTAGAAATATTAAAAGAAGAAAATTTGATGATCCACTTCTTTGCATCATGTCAATTGTTGTGGTGTTAGAGAGAAAACCACGGGCTTGAACCTGGAATCATCCTTGAGAAAGAAGGAATTGCCTGATGCTGGAGGACCTTTCATAAATAGACTACTTAAAGACTCCTGAATAACTTAACCGTATAGGTCCCTTCTCCGATATCTTTTTTCTTTTTTCCTACCGATCTTCATAAGAATCCACATCGTACGCTCAAGAAATTCCAAGCAAATGTGAGCTAAAACATGTTTCCTTGAATGAGAACTAGCTAGCTAGAGCTTTCCAGGCTGAAAAGGACCGCAAATCATGAATAAGAACAATCAGCAGAAATATGTCTGCTACTTCTGGAATTTTTTAAAACTACCTTTTGAAAAAACTACTTTACTGGTTTCCTACTTTTTTTTCGTTTTCCTTGGAGCCTTGGTCTTCGTTGGCTGCGTCAATACTGTAAGTTTCACAAGACCTACTGTAGGTTTTACCTTTTTTGGTTCGTCAGGTTTTCAAGTGATGCTTATGAACTTAATGTTGCTTGTATGTGTTTAAGGCATCGTTTAGAGGCGTAATAAAGCAGATTTCAGTCCCGAGAACGAACATTGAAGTACCAAAGAAACAAGAATTCCAACTTCAATGTGCCACAGGAAATGTGACACAAACCTGTCCAACGAACTATCCAAGAACACAGAACCTGCAAAAACCTGACAGCGTTTTAAACGTTACATGCCCATCGTACTTTCGGTGGATCCACGAAGATCTACGATACTGGAAAGAGACAGGAATCACAAGGGACATGGTAGAAAGTGCTCGAAGGACCGCACATTTCAGGCTGGTGATTGTTGATGGTAAAGCCTATGTGGAGAAGTACAGGCAGTCCTTTCAAACTAGAGATGTCTTCAGTTTATGGGGCATTTTGCAGCTTATGAGATGGTACCCTGGAAGATTGCCTGATTTGGAGCTCATGTTTGACTGTGATGATAGGCCGGTCATTCAGAAAAAGCATTTTCGGGGGCCGAATGCCAGTCGACCGCCGTTGTTTCGGTACTCTTCCAATCCCTGGAACTTGGAAATAGTGTTCCCTGACTGGTCTTTTTGGGGATGGTAATGATTTACTTCTGATTACACTAAGTTGAATTACCCCCTCTAATTAGTTTCAATACCAATTGATCTCCTAAAAGATATGATTTCATATGTAAATTGCAGGGCTGAGATAAACATAAAGCCCTGGAAAGATGTTCTGAACGACATAAAAGAAGGGAACAAAAGAACCAAATGGAAGGATAGGGTTCCCTATGCTTACTGGAGAGGGAACCCCAATGTGGCTCGAACTAGGCGAGACCTTCTCAAGTGTAATGTCTCCGAAAGTCATGATTGGAACACTCGGCTTTATATTCAGGTTCGATAATAGTTCAGATCGCAACTAAAATATTCCGGTAACAATTTCGGTTGCGAACCATAATTAAAACCTTAGTTAAGATCAAAAATCAGGTTTACTTATGGCCGCATGTATGAAATTTGCATTTCAGAACTGGAGACAAGAATCCAGAAACGGGTTTAAGCAATCAAATTTAGAAGATCAATGTACCCACAGGTAAGGACAAAAGAAAGAAAAAAGAGGAGAAAACAATTTGTTTATGAAGAGATAGGATTATGATTTGAAGTTTGAGTTTTGTTTATTTTTGATGCAGATATAAGATATATATAGAAGGAAGGGCTTGGTCAGTGAGCGAGAAATATATCTTAGCCTGTGATTCTATGACTTTATACGTTAGTTCTAGTTACTATGATTTCTATATAAGGGGAATGGTACCTTTGCAGCATTATTGGCCGATAAGAGACAGTAGCAAATGCACTTCTCTTCAATTTGCTGTGGAATGGGGTAACAATCACACCCAAGAGGTACCTTTCCCTTCCTCTTTATTTTGGTTTAGATCATTATAAATGACAAATTAGTATGGGTATGACTTAACTGAAATCAAAGTTTACGTGTTAAGCTTAATTTAGTTGGGTTTGAAATTAAGATAAGGATCAGATTACGTTTCATTCAAACTTAATAAAATTTTTAAATATAACTAATTATAATAAATTATTTTAAATTTGGACTGAATGAACTCAAAATTAACCAATCAAATTAAGTCTAATTAAACTTATATACTTAAGATTTAGTAAGGCTTGGTCCATCTATTGCAAACCCAAATCATCGTGAATATTTTGTTTTCTTATCATAAAAATAGATCTATGAATTTCTATAACCTAGAAGTCTCACTTTTTTCAAAATAATGATATAATGAATAGAATTTGGTTATACTTATGAGATAAATGACATTAATATTTAACAATTTCTTGTTAAAACGCGTTAATCTAACTATCAATCATGCTTTGATTTTGTCAGGCACAGGCCATAGGAGAAACTGGAAGCAACTTCATACAAGAAGACATGAAGATGGAGTACATTTACGATTACATGTTTCATCTGCTAAACGAGTACGCAAAGCTTCTTAAATTCAAGCCAACCATACCTCCAGGAGCTGTGGAGCTATGTTCAGAAACAATGGCCTGTCCTAGAGACGGCATATACAAGAAGTTCATGGTGCAGTCAATGGTCACGTGCCCTGGAGACACAACACCTTGCATTCTCCCTCCTCCTTACGATCCCACCTCTCTCCGAGACCTTCTTGATAAAAGATCCAAGTCAACCAGGCAAGTTGAGATGTGGGAAGATGAATATTGGAACACTAAAAACAAGAAACCTTAGCACTTTGTTTCTTCTTCCTCCTGATAACTTAATAGAAATTAGAACTTTATACCTGAATAGCTTTCACTAAGCTTAACTTACACTAACCATGAGTTTTCTTTTAGAAAATATGAGTTTAATATATAACTTTTGTGTCGAATAAATATGTATTACTTCTTAACAATTTAACTTAACCTTTTTCTTATGCCTGAATATTATTTTTTACTTCCGCTATCTTTATTGTATTATTTAGTTTATTTTATATTTTAATTAGTAGATTATTCGGAAACAACCTCTCTACTATAAGTAGAAGTAAGATTAGCGTACTACAGAATCTTCTCAGACCCAACATTTTAGTGAAAATTTTTATCGAATTATTGTTATTGTTATTGTTCAAATAATTTAAAGAAATTTAATATATCCAGATCATATTATGTTTAAGGTAGTTTAAATACATTTAATGTGTTCATTTCATGTTAAATAGGATTTAAATAAAGTTCCAAAGCTCATTAGCATATATCAAGAAGGATATAAAAACAACTTGAATAAAAAATTATATACAACCTGTGAGATACAATCTTTTAAGTTTCAAATTAAGATATAATTCTTATTATATATATTTCTCTTAATTTTGAAATATGAAATGTCATAATCATTTAATGCACAAGTTAAGAAAGAGTGCATAATCAGTTTATGATTTTCATTTTGTAAATGGATTCACTTCCAATATCTTATCCAATCCTCAGGAATCCAACATTTTACGCCAATAATCACTCACAATAAGTGAAGAAAAGGACTCGAGTGGTAAATCCATCACGCAATGATCTCTCACTTAAATGTAGAAAAGGACTCAAAAGTGGTAGGTTGATAGCTAAGACTACGATTTCTAGTCATGTTTTTCTTATTTAAGTTAGAAGATTATGTCTTAGAGAACAGTTGAATGTGATAGGAAATACTATTTAATGAGTTGTTGTGGACATACTCTACAGGACACCTTAAGGAATTATACCGAAATATTAAAATTTTATCGATTTATTTTAATATAAATTGTATGTGATTTAGTGTTAAATATGTATATATGATTATTCTAACCAAATTTTACATTAAAAATTAATATTTAAAAAATCAGACTAATAGTTAAACTGATAAAACAAGAGATTTAAGGTTTAAAAGATTCAATTGATATTATAAAGATTGAATTAAACCAAACAATTTGAAATACGATTAAAAGATATTGTTCTTATCTATCAAAGAAATTGAAGTTTAATTACAAAAAGATTGATAAATAAAAATTAATTGATTTATAAGAATTTATTAATTTACAAAAATTAACTAATAAATTAATCGTTTTTTAATAACAAGAGTAAATCTAACAAGAGAGTTAAACATTAAACCGAAAATTGGTTGGTTTAAGTTGATTTTATTATTGAATTAATTGGTCAGATACTTAATAAAAAGTTATTTATTAGTATATTTATATAATAAAACCATAACCGTCTAAAGGAAATAAGAGTCTTTTGTTTGATTATAACAGTTTTTTTTTCCTGGAAACGTGTTAAGTTTGTTCTGGTCATCACATTGGTGACCACAAGTATTAAAGTTGTCTTGGTAGATCAACCAACTACATCACTCGATGGACCAACAATGTCTTTAAGTTATTGATTAGTGTTCATCCCGAGACAAAGGTTTAAAGGAATGGAGTGTTATTTAATAAAATTTCTTAACTTTTTAAATTATAAGAATTTTTTATTTTTTAATTTCTTAAGAAATCACTTTTTTTATAAATATTTTTAAGAATATTAAGAAAATATAGAACATCCATCAAATGCCAATAACTTAGATTAGTGTTGATATCTAGTTGAGCATTTTAAGAGTAAAAGATATAAACTTTTGTTTAAGAAGTTTTTCAAAAACTTTATAGTTTTTTAAATAATTGGAATTATTTTTAAAAAATACGTAGAATATATATAAGGACAAATCAAATATCATTAATAGAATACTTAACTTATATATTTTTAATTTAAGATAATTATAATAAATTATAAATTTAGATCAAATTTAATTTACACTGGTCGGATTAGTGTATAAGTAACATTTAATTAGTCTATGTATTATATTAGTGTCACATATATTTAGTTGTTATTTTTTAACTTGAATATGAAAAAAAATGAGTTTTTGGAAATTGAAAATTACAAAGACCGTAATGTTAAAGACTAAAAAGTTTTTAAGTTTGTTAAATTATAGGAAATTTACATATTTTTCACTAAGATTTTAAATTAGAAAGACTTAAGGTTTTTTATAAATATTACAAGAAGAATAGAAAAAAATAGGAGTAAAATTGTGTATTACAGATTTCTCTGGATCTCGCATGTCAACATTAATATTTTCATTGGTTGATGATGTTGCATTAGAAATATTAAAAGAAGAAATTCTGATGATCCGCTTCTTTGCATCATGTCAATTGTTGTGGTGTTAGAGAGAAAACCACGGGCTTGAAACTGGAATCATCCTTGAGAAAGAAGGAATTGCCTGATGCTGGAGGACCTTTCGTAAATAGACTACTTAAAGACTCCTGAATCACTTAACCGTATAGGTCCCCTCTCCGACATCTTTTTTCTTTTTATCTTTTTTCCTACCGATCTTCATAAGAATATACTGTTACCAATTTAAACCACATGGTACGATCAAGAAATTCCAAGCAAATGTGAGCTAAAGCATGTTTCCTTGAATGAGAACTAGCTAGCTAGAGCTTTCCAGACTGAAAAGGGACCGCAAATCATGAAGAACAACAATCAGCAGAGATATGTCTGCAACTTCTGGAATTTTTTAAAGCTGCCTGTAGAAGAAACTACTTTACTGGTTTCCTACTTTTTGTTCGTTTTCCTTGGAGCCTTGGTCATCGTTGGCTGCTTCAATACTGTAAGTTTCACAAGACCTACTGTAGGTTTTACCCTTTTGTTGGTTCGTCAGGTTTTCACAGGATGCTTATGAACTTAATGTTGCTTGTATGTGTTTAAGGATGCGTTTAGAGGCGTAATAAATCAGATTTCAGTCCCAAGAACCAACATTGAAGTACCAAAGAAACAAGAATTCCAACTTCAATGTGCCACAGGAAATGTGACACAAACCTGTCCAACGAACTATCCAAGAACACAGAACCTGCAAAAACCTGACAGCGTTTTAAACGTTACATGCCCATCGTACTTTCGGTGGATCCACGAAGATCTACGATACTGGAAAGAGACAGGAATCACAAGGGACATGGTAGAAAGTGCTCGAAGGACCGCACATTTCAGGCTGGTGATTGTTGATGGTAAAGCCTATGTGGAGAAGTACAGGCAGTCCTTTCAAACTAGAGATGTCTTCAGTTTATGGGGCATTTTGCAGCTTATGAGATGGTACCCTGGAAGATTGCCTGATTTGGAGCTCATGTTTGACTGTAGTGATATGCCGGTCATTCAGAAAAAGCATTTTCGGGGGACGAATGCCAGTCGACCGCCGTTGTTTCGGTACTGTTCCAATCCCCGGAACTTGGACATAGTGTTCCCTGACTGGTCTTTTTGGGGATGGTAATGATTTACTTCTGATTAGGCTAAGTTGAACTACTCCCTCTAATTAGTTTCAATATCAATTGATCTCCTAAAAGATATGATTTCATATGTAAATTGCAGGGCTGAGACGAATATAAAGCCCTGGAAAGATGTTCTGAAGGACATAAAAGAAGGGAACAAAAGAACCAAATGGAAGGATAGGGTTCCCTATGCTTACTGGAGAGGGAACCCCTATGTGGCTCCAACTAGGCAAGACCTTCTCAAGTGCAATGTCTCCGAAACTCATGATTGGAACACTCGTCTCTATACTCAGGTTCGATAATAGTTTGGATCGCAACTACAACATTCCGATAACAATTTCGGTTGCGAACCGTAATTTAAAACCTTAGTTAAGATCAAAAATCAGGTTTACTATGGGGGATGTATGAAATTTGCATTTCAGGACTGGAAACATGAAGCCAAACAAAGGTATAAACAATCAAATTTAGAAGATCAATGTACCCACAGGTAAGGACAACTTGTTTATCATGAGATAGTATATATATATGTTTTGAAGTTTGAGTTTTGTTTATTTTTGGATGCAGATATAAGATATATATAGAAGGATGGGCTTGGTCAGTGAGCGAGAAATATATCTTAGCATGTGATGCTATGACTTTATATGTTACTCCTCGCTACTATGATTTCCTTAGTAGGGGAATGGTACCTTTGCAGCATTATTGGCCTATAAGAGACAATAGCAAATGCACTTCTCTTCAATTTGCTGTGGAATGGGGTAACAATCACACCCAAGAGGTACCTTTCCCTTCCTCTTTATTATGGTTTAGATCATTAGAAATGACAAATTAGTATGGGTATGACTTAACTGAAATCAAAGTTTCTGTGTTAAGCTTAATTTAGTTGGGTTTGAAATTAAGATAAAGACCAGATTATGTTTCATTCAAATTTGATAATTTTTTTAAATATAACTAATTATAATAAATTATTTTAAATTTGGACCGAATGAACTCAAAATTAACCAATTGAATTAAGTTTAATTAAACTTATATACTTAAGATTAGTCAGGCTTGGTCCATCTATTGCAAACCCAAATCATCATGATTTTTTTTTCTTATCATAAAAATAGATCTATGAATTTCTGTAACTTCGAAGTGTCACTATTTTCAAAATAATGATATAATGAATAGAATTTGGTTATACATATGAGATAAAAGACATTAATGTTTAACAATTTCTTGTTAAAACGCATTAATCTAACTATCAATCATGCTTTGATTTTATCAGGCACAGGCCATAGGAGAAGCTGGAAGCAACTTCATACATGAAGATATTAAGATGGAGTACATTTACGATTACATGTTTCATCTGTTAAATGAGTACGCAAAGCTTCTTAAATTCAAACCAACCATACCTCCAAGAGCTGTGGAGCTATGCTCAGAAACAATGGCCTGTCCTAGAGATGGCTTACACAAGAAGTTCATGGCGGAGTCACAGGTCATGTCTCCTGGAGACACGACACCTTGCAATCTCCCTCCTCCTTACGATCCCACCTCTCTTCGAGACCTTTTTGATAAAAGCTACGCGTCAATGAGGCAAGTCGAGAAATGGGAAGATGAATATTGGAATAATAAAAATAAATCATATTAGTTTTTTTTAAATAAAAAACTTTAGTTTTTATCATTTGTTGGAAATTAGGAAAATTTTGTTATTTTTTTAGGGGTTTACATATTTTTATCCTTCAGTTGTATGCCGTGAAATTTAATATAAAATCTATATTTTTTATCAATAATTAAAAAATTCAACTGGTTCAACTATATCGTCTAACTTTTCGATTTAATTTTCAATTTTTCGGTTCCGTTTACTTTACAGGCTGTTTGGAAACCTTCAAATTGAATTCATTAACGAATTGGATTCAATTACATTAATAAGATTGAATTGAATTCAATTTACACCGTTTGGAACAAATCTAGTAATACTGGAATTGAATTCAATTACACTATTTAGAACACAATCAAAATGAATTCAATTATTTCATATAACATTTTTACCCTTGACTAAAAAATATGAATTTTTTAAATTATTATTATAAAATTGAAGAAGATGTAGTGCATAAATTGATACAGTTTGATCAAAGGGTTTCATTATTTATTTTTTATTTTTAAAAAAATCTCATTTTCTCTAAATTTACAATAGTAATTTCATAATTAATGTAAAATTACAATTTTCAAATAAAAAATAAAGGAAAATTAATCTGGTTATTAATCATATATAAATATTATTTATCAGGCAAAAATGGGTGAGAAATTCCTATATCCTTGTTGGAGCACTACTTTGAGTGTGAGTATGACACAAGAAGCTTTGCCCTTTTAATATTGTGGAGGTCGAAACAGAAATACAACCATCCTCTAACAACGTGGTGTGAGGGCAACAAGTCAATTACTTGCATGAATTTAATTCCGATGCTTGGAGGAGTGAATTCAATTTGTAAAGGGGATGAGTTTCAATTACATGCATGAATTAAACCCATCCCTTTTTTGTGTTTCCAAACACCTGAATTGAATTTAATACTGCAATTGAATTCAATTCAAACCATTCTAAACAGCTTGTTAATAATTCTTGTTGTTAAGAACTATTTAATTTATTAATTAATTGGTCAATTTTCGTAAATTAATATATAGGTTCTTATAAACTAAAATAAATCAATTAATTTTCATTTAACAATTTCTTTTTTCAATTAAACTTCAAATTCTTTGATAGGTAAAGACAATATTTTTCAATCACATTTCAAATTATTTAATTTTATTTAATCTTTAACCGGTTTTGTGATAGTCTAATTCTGGTTGACTCTTTTAAATCTTAAACTTCTTATCTTACCGGTTTATCAGTTTGTAAAACATTGTTTATGATAACTTGTAATGGGATTATTCAATTCTTCAAATTAATTAGCATTTCTAATTATAAACACGCATATTGCATTCTCCAAACTTGTTTTCGTCTAGTTTACGTTATTATCTAAATATAAACACATTTAAATATTTTCTTGTTTTGATAATAAGATCATCCTAAATGATATCTCTTATTTTCAGGGTAAACCACTTAGGCCCTGTTTGGTCGGATGGTATGGGATGGAACATAACATACTTTCATCGTTTGTTTGAGAGTTTCATAATGGAATGAGATGGAAGCGGAAGGTTTCATGTTACGTTCCATTCTATCCTAAACAGTGAAAATAAAACCTCCAATTCGGGGGGTTTAAGATGGAACGTAAACTAATAAATACATACTATCTAATATACCCTCAATAATTTCTTCTTACCAATTATTTCTTCTAGCTCTACCCAAACTCATTTATTATACTGTACACAAATCGCGCTTCCTTCTCTTCTTCACTGTATATTTTCTTCTGCTCCTTCCATTTTGTTTTCATTCTTTTCCTGATTACTAACTTCTAAATCATCTATACTGCATTTCTAACTCCAATACAATTTCTAAACAAATCAAATTCAAGTTTATCCTTTAACCATAACAAATCCAAAACTTCACTTCCTCTCTCTCTACTGTAATTTTCCAGATTTTCTTCTTCTGAAATCTTCTTCACGTAACACAAATGACACTTAAACTCATTCTTCTAACTTCATTTTAGCTCAACAACACAAAACAAATCAAACATCCAAGGTTTACACTTAAACATCAAAATTCGATTCTTATACTTGCAAATTCCAGTTTCAGCATTTTGTTTTCTCTTTCAACTTTCAACTTATGCATTTTTTCCATTTTTTTCTACTAATTCACTTTATCATCACCGAAACTACACTTCTCTAAACTTTACATGCATGTATTCATTTACACTGTAAAACATGATTAAAAATCACTTCCTTGTTTCAACAAAGTCTGCAGCAGTGAGAGTGAATATGAGATGTTTTTGGATATTTAGTGTTAATTATGGTTTTGAATTTGTTTAATAATGTGTTGAGCTGAAATAAGAGTTGAAAGTGAAAGTTAGAGGAAGAAAACGACCAGAATGCAGAAAATGAATATGCAAAAAAATGAAAGAAAAAAATGTAGCAGTGGAGAAAATGCAGAAATGCAGAAGATGAGAGAATGGCTTTTTTGGTTTTGGTGTCGATGAGAAGTAATGGATTTTGGATTTGTTTTTGAATGGTTTGAGTTTAGTGGAAGTCGAAAATTGTGTTAATATGAGTTAGAGAAGTTGGTTTAAAAGAAAGGAAAGAAGAAGAAGAAGAAGTTGCAGAGTGTCGGAAGAG
>JAOTAX010000009.1:25721364-25736907 GCA_025629825.1 Erythroxylum guanchezii | reverse complement strand
GTTGATAATGGTAGCTCTATGGTTATTCTCTTTTATGATGCTTTTAAAGTATTGAGGCTTAGACTATAGTAACTTACACTAGCTTCCTTTGGCCCTATTTGGCAATCAACATATTATATTAGTTGTTAGCTGATTTTATTAGCGATTAATTGATAGTAAATTATTACATTGGATTTGACCAACAAATAATATCAGCTGCTTATTTAAAGAAGTTTGATAAAATTAGCTGTTTAGTATTAGTTGTTTATGTGTAAAATAACTTATAGGAGTATTACTTAAAAAAATGATTTATAGGAATATGAGTATTATATCTTAGTATTTCTTTGAATATTCTCATGACGATTTAGATTTTAAATATTTAATTTCATAAAAATTAAGTTTATAACTCTAAAAAACGTAGAACTTATAATTACAACAATAACAACAACAACAACAACAACAACAACAACAACAACAACAACAACAACAACAACAACATAATAATAATAATAATAATAATAATAATAATAATAATAATAATAATAATAATAATAATAATAATATAACAACAACAACAACAACAACAACAACAACAACAGCAACAACAATAATAATAATCATCATCATCATCATCATTATCATCATCATCATCATCATCATCATCATGATCATGATATAGTTAGTGGGGACTAATGGATATTTTGATCTTTTTGTTAGTTATTCCTTTATCATTCCAAATTTATGCTTTCAAACCAAATATTGACATTATATCATCATTAAAATTTCTTAAGAAATAACCAAAATAAATAATACTCATTATATTCCATTCCTTGTTTATTTTATTTCTAAAAATCATCATTCCATACTTTATCTATTCCAGCAGGTGAACCAAACATCCTGTAATGATTAGTGGAGAAAAATACAATATTATACATTCTTATCATATATAAAATAAATTTAGGTGTACAATACATAGTTATATTTACATTAAATAATTCATATAAATAAAATTCAAAAACTAATTTTTTCATAACATAGATGAAATGAAGCTTAACCATTACATAGTTAAAATTCAATGCAATGTCCCTGTAACATATATACAAATAAAAAGTACTAGAACCATAACAAATACTATTACAATGTTCATTCATATAAACTCCATTTCTTTCTTTCTCTTTTATCAATAAATTTATGTCTCCCTTCAAATGCTTCATTTGTTTTTCAAATTTCTTGGTTGTGCTTGTTTCAACCTCCTACTTTAACATTGATAATTCTGTCCAAAATTTTTGAATCACTTCAACGACTTTCTTTGTAAATTTTTCATTGTACAATTTGAAAAAATTGCATCTCTAAACCTAAAATATTTAATTTAATTAAATAAAAATTAAACATAAATTTTTAATCAAATAACAATAAATTTTCATCAGTTAGCTGAGACATCCATAAAATCTTCAACCAAGATTATAATCACTTCGTAAAGTCCTTAATAGGGTCTTTAACATACAATAACAAACCACATTTTCTAAATTTGAACTTACTACTATATTAGTCGATGATGATGATTCCACCTACATACTAAAGAAAATCACAATGTAAATTTGCCTATAAGGAAAACATCAATGAATTTACCAAAAAAAAAATCAATGCCAAATATAAGATAATCCTTGCTAGCTAATGAATGTAAATCTAACTTCCCAAGATAACATAAATATAAATCCTAACTTTACCAACTAGGTCAAATATAAATCATAACATTTTCAAATAACATCAACCAAGTCCCTTCAATATCATGCCCACCATTTAAAGAGTCATGCATGCTTGTTAATATAGCTGCCAAAAACGGAAAAGAATGTACAGAAAAACTATGTCATGCATAAAGATCTTTTAGAAATTTAATGAGAGAAGAAGAAAAAAAATAACTTTCAGCAGGTAACATGTTAACTCAGTTTGACACTAATATAAACTGGATTTGATCAGCATTCTACAATTTGTGCTTGTTTTTCAAAAAATTAGAATAGGGTCATATTAACCACTATAACAACACAACGAATCCCATCACACAATGGTCATGCTAATCCCACTAATGGATGGAATTCAAAATCTTACATCAGTTTCTAATTCCAATACATGATATTCGAACCTAAGAATATATTGAATCAAAAAATGGTCTTAAATTTGAAATTGTGAGAAAGAAGCCCTTATAAGGCCATCAGTTGAATTTAGAAAAATGCTCAAGTGGTAATGACATAAGTGTCACTATGATAGAAAAATTGAGAATGGCTCCTATCAAGAGCTCATGTGTAAAGATTCTTAGTTTAATAGATCGGTATCATGTTCTCTTAGTCTTAAAGATGGCTACAATGAAAATCAACATTTGTATATATTAAGGCTGATCATGATACTCTTCATAAGTCATTCTAATATTCATTATAGTCTAAATCATAAGGGTTTTGTGTTTTATATTCGTCACATTAAGTAGAGTCAGAATTATGCAAGACAAGTATCCCAACTATAAAAGTTTGTCTCATAATCAGTCAAAAGAAAGTGAATTCTTAAACATTGCAACAAGCAATTTGAATTAGGAGGATAGTGGTTGAGAATGAAGAATATATGACTTGAAAACCTCACATCAATTAATAGTCAATGCAATAAATAGTTACCTCACGAAATATGAAAAAGAAATTGGAAGTAAAGGAATTAAGTAAATCTTCGCATCACTCAACTCTTATTAAAACTGCCTCTTCTAAACTGAGCAACTCACCACCAAGTTCCACAATATTGCTCCATTTCATGACATTCCTTTTGGAAAAACCGATACACAAACAAAGCCTAAGTAAAAAAAAGCAAAACAATTTGCATTACAATATATTGTGATGACAATGATAGGTGGCTTTGATGAAGGGCAGCGATGAGGGAGACAACAGTGATGGTCGAATGAGGGCAAGTGAGGGACACAGTTTTTTCCAGATTAAGATTCCACCCATGAAGATAAAACCCCGTAAAGATAAATGAGTTAGGATTTTAGTAACTCATTTAGGGATTTCGAGTGTTAACAACTTTTTCACGACATACTTCTGTTAGGGATTTAGGTTTCGTAATAGGTTAATTAGTAAGTTTAGGTAGGATAGGGTTAAATTATCTTTTAAGTTAATAGGTTAATTACTTAAGATTTAAATTTTGATTTAAATTTTAAACTTTATAATTTAAATATACAGGCCCGACACTACCAAGTCAGACTCATGTGGCATTGTAGGATCCATTTAGACATTAAAATATTATAAATATATGCCAAGTTAGAAAATTGAGAACGTCATATTACCGTTAGTTTCTCTACTGATTTAGGGTTGAATTTTAATGTTTGTCAAATGATAGGGTTTAATTTGTACTGCCTAAAATGTTAGGGTTCAATTTGTCAATGAATGTAAACCTTAAAGTTAACTATGCCCTATTTCCTTATAAATTAGTTCAATTCTTAATTTTCTTCCTATTTGTTAAAAAGTCTAATAGTTTCAAATGAATAAAAATTAGAATGGTTTATAAAAGAAATCCATAACTTAAAATAATAAAAATTTTAAATTTAATATGATATAAAAAAACTTGAATCAAAAATTATATACAACTCATAATATACAAGCTTTTAAGTTTTATATTGAGATATAAATCCTATTATATATTTCACTTAATTTTGAAATATGAAATTTCATAATCTTTTTTTTAATTGTGAAGAAGTAAAAATATTTTCTTAAATTGATACTATTATACGCAATTTAACATATAAAGAAGTAATAATCAATGTTTTAAAAAATGGATCGGACCGGATTGTCCAACTTGAATAAATACAAACTGATCTAATTTTCGATCTGGTTTATATTTATAATCCTTGTGAGTAAAACTGAACGATTTTCTTTAATAAACTGGTTGGGTATAAGAACACCTTCACTCCTTTAATAACTTATAAATTTGGGCTTTAGGTACATTGATATCAAACAATCCAATCCTTAATTTATAAAATCATTTAAGAATCTAAACTCATCAAACACTTAGCTAATTGATTCAATATCAAACTAAGTTCATTTTAAGCCCCCAGTCAAGTCTAATTGCACCAATGTATAGTGTCTTATCTTTATATGATTCAACAAGCACACAAAGCACAATTTTTTCCTCTCTACCAAGCTTTTCCATAATCATGGGAAGGGACCAATACAAATCCCACAATCATGGGATTGGTGAACCGAAAGTTCACCTTCACTTTCCTTCAACTTTTCTTCCAAATTTTGACACCTTCATGATAATTCATCAATTATACATTAATTACACCTTAAAGATACTTTAATTCCTCATCAATTCATCTTTAATTCTAATTCCAATTCAAATCATTCATTTGGTAGTTCACAAATTATGGTCTTTAAAGCATCAAAATCATAACATAACATAACCAATCCATTCGCTAAATTCCTAGCACACATTCAACACCAATACTACAACCAAATTCATCCCTGATTAATCATCATAAATGTTATTCTAACATATCTCAATAGCTCAATAAATCACTTATTAGTTCAGCTCAATGTCTCCTCAAACATCAAGCTAACCTAACCTTATGTGCAATGTTTACACCATTTTCTTCCTAATGTTTCTCTATGAACAAGTTGTCTTCTTTAAATCATAACTCTCTCTAAAAAGATCCAAATTCCATGATTCTTATGCCTCCTGAAACTAGATTTCCATTAGTCTTATTATATCTAGAAATTACACAAACAACATCTCCCTTTAAAATATAATCTCTATCCAAATTCTGTCCTGTTTCTGGTAAGAAACAGACTGGAAACTAATACTCAAACCAAAATAAATCATGATCAAGACATCTTCTAACCAAACCGTTTTACAAAAGCATTAATAAGATATCAATAATCATTTTTCATGTTTTATACTTTCACTAATTCGGACTCTAAGGTCTCAAAAATCAGGAAATAATACAAGGTTCCTGTACAGGGGTTTATCACAGGCAGTATTAGAGAAACAAACACAACTCAAGATCTAGTCACTATTTTATCAAACAACTTTCACAGAGGTCAAGGTAAGACCTATATCTACAACTTTCATTCTTTGAGTTTCTTCAAATTCGTGCTCTAAGGATATGAAAAACAGATCGAAAGAGAAAGATGAAATTGAAACCAGAATTTTAACTTCCTTTGATAACTTTTTTCCTTCCCTTCTCTTCCCCTTTTCTTTCCTTCTCTTCTCATTTTCATTTTTCTCCCTCTTTTGACCTTATGGCTGACCTTCACTCTCACTTTTATTGCCTTTTTCATCCATTTTCTCTAGAAAATTCAAAGAAAGTCAAACTAATCCATATGTCACCATTCCATTGGTCCATATGTTATCATTCTATTGGTACATATGTTATCCTTCTATTGGTCTATATAATACTATTCTATTGGTCCATGTGTCATTTACTTTAGGCTCCATATGTCACTCATTTAAGCCCTTATATGTCACTATTTGTAAGGCTACACATGTCACCAATTGTAAAACTGCACATGTCACTATTTGTAAAGCTACACATGTCACCATTCTATTGCTCTACATGTCATAAGTCTAAAGTGCCATCTGTCACAAATTTAAAGGGCCACTTGTCACAATTATACTCAAGCCACTTGTTATTCATTTAACTGAGTCATTTGTCACTTATTCCCAATGTCTTATGTCACCATTTCATAGGCCTAATCAACTTAAATTCCTATGTAACAATTTGTCTTGATCTTTAACATTTTTATTAGACTTGATGAACATATCACCTCATCAATTACTCAATTGTAACAATAAATTCCCAATTCACTAATTATAATCCATCAATTCAGGTTATTGGTAAATCAAAATGCAAAACATTGAGAATGCACATTTATATCACATTCATTTTTGTTCCATACCCTCAAATATGTCAATTGAGTGCATAAACTATTTTGCGATACTTTCTAAATCATGATGCATATGTGTATACGAATATTATGCATATGAATGAAATGCACCTCGTAAAATCTTAAATGAAATAACTCAGGTGACTCAATCTAACAGTTTAATCTCTTATCAATTTTAGAAGGTAGGATATTACAGAAAGGTTCAATTTTTTTATGGTTAAACCAGCTGAATCGGTTGGATTATTTAATCATTAGATTTATATTGAATTATAAGATATTACACTTTAATAGCTCAAGGATGAAAATATGAAAACCCAAAAAAAATGATAAAGATTTTTTTAAAAAAATACTAGGATAATTTATTTTTATTATTCCAATATTCATCTTCCCATTTCTCGACTTGCCTCATTGTCTCGAAGCGTTTATCGAGAAGATCTCGAAGAGAGGTGGGATCATAAGGAGGAGGGAGAATGCAAGGTGTCATGTCTCCAGGAGACATAACCAATGACTCCACCATGAACTTCTTTTCTATGCCATCGCTAAGACACGCCATTGTTTCTGAACATAGCTCCACAGCTCCTGGAGGTATGGTTGGTTTGAATTTAAGAAGCTTTGCGTACTCATTTAACAAATGAAACATGTAATCGTAAATGTACTCCATCTTAATATCTTCTTGTATGAAGTTGCTGGCAGCTTCTCCTATGGCCTGTGCCTAATAAAATCAAAGCATGATTGATAGTTAGATTAATGCGTTCTAAAAAGAAATTGTTAAATATTAATGTTATTTCTCATAAGTATCACCAAATTCTATTCATTAAATCATTACTTTGAAAAAAAGGAGACTTCTAACTTATAGAAAAAAAGATTTATTTATGATAAGAAAAGAAAACATGTCCATGATGAATAAGGTTTGCAAAGGATTGCATTAGGCTTAATTTTTAAGGGTTTTTTTAATTTGAGTCTGAATAATCCTAAATATACAAGTTTACTTAGACTTAATTTAATTAGTTAACTTTGAGTTATTTCGTTCCAAGTTTAAAATAATTTGTTATAATTGGTCTTGTTCGGAAAATATTTGTCAAGTTTGAATTCAACCTTAATCCTACTCTTTATCCTAAATTTAGATCCGGTTAAATTAGGCTTGACAACCTCAGACTAAGATCAGATTGATATAAATGAAAATAAAGAGGAAGGGAAAGGTACCTCTTTGGTGTGATTGTTACCCCATTCCACAGCAAACTGAAGAGAAGTGCATTTGCTATTGTCTCTTATAGGCCAATAATGCTGCAAAGGTTCCATTCCCCTTATATAGAAATCATAGTAACTAGAACTAACGTATAAAGTCATAGAATCACATGCTAAGATATATTTCTCGCTCACTGACCAAGCCCTTCCTTCTATATATATCTTATATCTGCATCAAAAATAAACAAAACTCAAACTTTAAATCATAATACTATCTCTTCATAAACAAATTGTTTTCTCCTCTTTTTTTCTTTCTTTTGTCCTTACCTGTGGGTACATTGATCTTCTAAATTTGATTGTTTATACCCGTCTTTGGATTCTTGTCTCCAGTTCTGAAATGCAAATTTCATACATGCGGCCATAAGTAAACCTGATTTTTTATCGTAACTAACGTTTTAATTATGGTTCGCAACCGAAATTGTTACCGGAATATTTTAGTTGCGATCTGAACTATTATCGAACCTGAATATAAAGCCGAGTGTTCCAATCATGACTTTCGGAGACATTACACTTGAGAAGGTCTTGCCTAGTTCGAGCCACATTGGGGCTCCCTTTCCAGTAAGCATAGGGAACCCTATCCTTCCATTTGGTTCTTTTGTTCCCTTCTTTTATGTCCTTCAGAACATCTTTCCAGGGCTTTATATTCGTCCCAGCCCTGCAAGTTATAGATGAAATCACGTCTTTAGGTCGTTAAAATACATTGATGATCAATTGATATTGAAACTAATTAGAGGGAGTAGTTCAACTTAGTCTAGTCTAGAAAGAAGCAAATCATTACCATCCCCAAAAAGTCCAGTCAGGGAACACTATGTCCAAGTTCCAGGGAGTGGAACAGTACCCAAACAATGGCGGTGGACTGGCATTCGGCCCCCGAAAATGCTTCTTCTGAACGATCGGCATATCACTATAGTCAAACATGAGCTCCAAATCAGGCAATCTTCCAGGGTACCATCTCATAAGCTGCAAAATGCCCCATATACTGACATCTCTAGTTTCATAGGACTGACCGTACTTCTCCACATAGGCTTTACCATCAACAATCACCAACCTGAAACGTGCGGTCCTTCGAGCACTTTCTACCATGTCCCTTGTGATTCCTGTCTCTTTCCAGGGCCGTAGATCTTCGTGGATCCACCGAAAGTACGATGGGCATGTAACATTTAAAAAGCTGCCAGGTTGTTGCAGGTTCTGTGTTCTTGGATAGTTAGATGGACAGGTTTGTGTCACATTTCCTGTGGCACATTGGAGTGGGAATTCTTGTTTCTTTGGTACTTCAATGCTCGTACTCGGGACTGAAATCTGCTTTATTACAGCTCTAAACACAACCTTAAACACATTCAAGCAACATTAAGCTCATAAGCATCGTGTGGAAACCTGACGAGACAAAAAAGGTAAAACCTACAGTATGTCTCGTGAAACTTACAGTATCGAACCAGCCAACGAAGACCAAGGCTCCAAGTAAAACGAACAAAAGGTAGGAAACCAGTAAAGTAGTTTCTTTTACAGGTAGCTTTAACAAATTCCAGAAGTTGGAGACAGATCTCTGCTGATTGTTCTTCTTCATGATTTCCGGTCCCTTTTCAGCATGGAAACACGTTTTAGCTCACATTTGCTGGGAATTTCTTGAACGTACGTACGTTACCTACCTTATATTATAAGTTGTAACAGTGGATTCTTACGAAGAACGGTAGGACAAAAAGAAAAAAGATGTCAGAAGAAGGGACCGGTACGGGTAAGTGATTCAGGAGTCTTTAAGTTGTCTATTTATGAAAGGCCCTCCAGCATCAGGCAATTCCTTCTTTCTCAAGGATGATTCACGTTTCAAGCCGTTGTTTTCTCTCTAACACCACAACAAATTGATGTGATGCAAAGAAGTGGACCATCAAAATTTCTTCTTGCAATAATTCTGAAAACCTGAATTGCAGACGATGTCGAGATAAGGACTGCTGCTAAATTAATATAATGCAACAGTTTTGCCTTTAATGATATTAAAAAGCAACAAATTTTGAAAAAGTTACAATAAAATCTTATACCCCTCCGATTCATAATAAGTGCCGTTTTAGAAGAATGCACACTTATTAAGAAAGTTAATGAAATATCTGATATACCCTTATTAATTATATGTTAAAGTGCCTTGAAAATATAATCTGTGTAATTAAGATGTGAGAGAAATTAAAGGATAATTTTGGAAGTAAAATTATAAATATGCATAAAAAGTCACGAACGACACTTATTTTGAATAATTAAAATCCCTCTAAAACGACACTTATTATGAATCGGAGGGAGTATATATGTAATATTTGAAATTGTTGCTATACTTCAATTATTAAAGAATGTTATTTTATATCATGTAAGTGGGAAATTAATTAATATCAAATGCTACACGATCTTACATTTAGGGAGGTTTACGCTGAGTATTATTGTTTTTGTTTACCAATAAATAATTTTTTATTAAGTATCTGTCGAATTTTTAATATAAAATTAAGTTAGAATAATCTTATATACGTATTTAACACTAAATCACATAACAATTTACATTAAAATAACTCAATAAAATTTTAATATTTCGTTATAATTTCTTATGATATTCTTTGTGTATGTCCATGAGTTGTGAGTTGTACAACAACTCATTAAATAGTATTTCCTGTCACATTCAACTGATACTTTGGACTTTCTCTAAGACCTAATATTCTAATTTAAATAAGATTAACCAAAACCTAAGTTGTAGAGTATAATGAAGTAATAACATTATATTACTAGAAATCGTAGTCTTAGCGATCATTTCGTAATAAATTAACCGGTCACTTTTGAGTCCATTTCGATATTTAAGTGTGACTTGTGAGAGATCATTGCGTAATAAGCTTACCATTTATTGTGAGTGATTATTGCCTAAAAATGTTGGATCGGATAAGACATTGTAAGGAAAAAAAAGTTAGATCAAGTGAGTCCATTTATAAAAAGAAAATCCTAAACTAATTATGCACTTTTTCTTTATTTATCCATCATTATCAGTTCCGATTGCTTTCTTAGCTCGGGATGTGCAAAAATATAATATGTGACAATCATGCGATAAAAATATTAATTTGATGTGATTTATTACATTAATAACATAATCAAAAAAAATTAACTCAGATTATTTTTATAAAAATTAAAAGATCAATTATTTTAGCATCATTTTTTAATATTTATATTAGTATTACAAATTTGAGTAAAGATTGTGATTGTTTTTAAAATCAACTCATATATTTAATCCAAAATCATGTACTATTGAAAAATTTAAGTTTTAATATAATATCATTTTAGAATTATAAATAGGAAACAATTTTAAAAATATGATAGAAGAAATCATATGATAATTAAATAATATCATGTAATAAATGATAATTTTTTTAACATAAAGATTAAAGTAAGAAAAGTCAAACTACAAATGATCTGGAACAAAAAAATCATATCTCAAGATGTCACAACACAATTACAAAGCATATTTATTTTTAGGTGTGAAGTAAAGTGAACAGTTGTCATGTGTATTATTACCAATGTTTTAAAAATGGGACTGAACATTGAACCGGTAAAAAAAAGGTTTAAAGGTTCAATCGATATTAAACCACTATAAAATCGGTATATAATAGATAAAAGTAAAAATTATAAGAATAAATAAAAATATAGTATAAACTAAAATACTTTATTTAAATAAAAATATACTAATAATGCCTATTAATATATAATTGATAGAGATACTGATAGTCTATTATTTCATGCATTAATTTAGATCAATTCTATGACAATTTGGGATATATATTTGCTAAATTACTGTTTTTATATTATATTTGGATGTTAGGAATTGTTTTGGAGAAAAGACGAAAAAAGTGAGAGCTCAGCGTTTTGCAAAAAGAAAAGAGGGTCCAACGTTGGTTTTGAAAAGAAACCAAATTGCATCAAAAAAGGGCTCAGTGTGTTTAAGAGAAAAAAAAGGCAGTAAAAGAATGGGAAAATAGTATACTGGAGAGGGACACGCAGCAACCTCCATAAAGCGACGCAGCTTCCACTCTCCAACACCAACAGCAGGCCTCCACCAAAAACGATGCGCAACATCCTCTCCACTTTCACAGATAAAATGCCTCCATCCATACTTTCACTCACTGATTGCCATAAGAGTCCAGCCCCCATTTACTTCCATCAAAACATGTAGCCTTTATTGACCAGCCCCCACTTGTTACACACAACCCTCTCTCCCACAACATTGGCGTAAGCTCCATATAGTTTTCATTTTCCACTAATGAACAGGAGGGCTTGCTTTTCACTCCATCACTCCACGCATCTCATCAGCAGTAATCACGTAGCCTCCCAACACTCCCTTCATAACAACACTCCACTCCACACACAACCACAACAACGCCACCTCTTCAATTCATGCAAACCCCACTTAGACTTACACTCTTCATTCACACCCAACCAGCCTTCACACCAACGCAGACTGAAGCTCCAACACCCACGCCTTCACCCCACGCATCAACCCCCACAGTTAATTATTTCATGTACATGCAGTAGCTACTCCCATCCACGCCACTCACCACCCCCCACCAACACAGCTTTTCACTCCATCACTCCACTAAAGAACACAGCCCCCATATAGCTCCATCCTCTCACTCAACAATGGCAGCTTCCACTTGGCTCCACTCTCCACCCATTCTCCAACAACGCTCCATCCTTCTTTCATAACAACACAGCCTCATAACCCTCCATTCACCAACCAAAAAAAAAAGGCAGCCTCTAAGAGCACCCATTGAAAGCACACAACAGCCCCCACTTAAAACCCTTCACGTAACTCCAACCAAAAAGAGCCTTCATACTTCATTCACTCAACTCAACAACGTAGCTGCCTCCACCAAGAAACCTCCACGCCACTCATATGCAAATACCCTCCACCGAAACAATCCACTCCACTCACCAACGCCTAGACACGCAACTAGTCAAGGATTCACGCCATTCACTCCAACCACACCACGTAGCTCAGTCTCCACGCATCACTCAGTCTCCACCAACTCTCCATCAATGCAACACACACCACAAACATCGTAGCCTCCTTCATATTTTCACGCATTCTCCATTCTCCACTCCACGCACGAGAGAGCAACCTCCACCTTCGGATGTAAGCCTTCATGCCACTCCAAAGACGCAGCCTTCACATTAACACTCAAGCAAGCAACCTGTACTCACTCTACTCACGGACTGAAGCAGCAGCTCAACACTCACCAACGTAACCTCCATCACCATTCACCTCCAATGAAGCAACCACGTAAAGGATATTGGAGAGCTTTGTTCTTCATTTATAATTGATTCCTTATGAATTTTTCTAGCATTTATATTTTTGAATTGCTTGGCCTGATGATTTGTGGCTAGAACTCTTAATTTCTCTTAGGGATTTGATATTTTGTTGATGCTTTAATATTGAATTTTGCTGAATCCATGACCCAATATTCATATACTTATTGATTTTTCCTTGGGTTTATTGGTTCTTCCTTTGGATTATTGGAAATTGCCTTGGTATAAATTCGCCTTTGGAAAAAATGAGTTTTTGCTAGAAGATTGAAGGAAATTTCGACTAGGATTTTCTTATGAGTTGGGAGACCTAAGAAACTTAGGAGGTGAAAATTGAAAGTTTGGGACTTAAGAAACTCTAGGAAGAGCTTAAGTAAGGGATTACTAAGTGACGTCTAGAGTGGATAGATTAATTCATCTTTGGGAAAAGTGAATTAATTACTCTTAAAATTCACCTACAAGGTTAGGATATTTCATTTATGGAGGATAACTAATTCAATATTAAGGTTGATAAAAATATCATTCCCTGAGAGAAAGTCATTCCCCATTGAAGTAAATACTTTTAATTAGTCAATTGTTGCAATCTTTTGTTAATTAGTTACTGCACAAATTTGCCATATTCATAGTTATTTTGGTCGCATTGAATTGAGTAGTTGTTTAGAAATTTATTTAAGTTTAAAAAAAGTCTTTACATTGCTTTTAATTTCCTAAAATTTCACTCAACCCGATTTCAAACACTGTCAGCTAGCATCGATTTGAACTTTCTCATAATTCCTGTGGACACGACTCAGTTCTTATCGATTTATTACTCACTTCGACAACCATGCACTTGCGGTTTACGAACAAGTTTTTGGCGCCATTGCCGGGATGAATGTTTGAATGTTTGCATCTATAGCTAGTTTGATAATCACTGTGGTTTTCTTTTTATCCCTAGAGTAACTTATTTGTTTCTTTTTCTTTTTGCATTTTTGTTTTCTTTCCCAGCTTGTGTGTAAGAGGATTGTATGCCCCGAACCACTAGAGGGCAAGACAGACAATTTGACCCAGAGTTGGAAAGAATAGTAAGGTCAATTCGTCGGCAAAAAAAATGGAAAATCAAGCAGAAGAACTTCAAAGAATTCAAGAGAGAGAGATGAAATGGCTCAAAGATTAGCTCAGTTAGAGGCTAGACGTGCAACTAATTTGAATGGAGGAAATGAAAGAAGAGATAACGGAAATGAACAATTGCACCAACATCCTATCAGGGAATATTTCCAGCCTACAGTGATGGACAATTATCACGATATCCAAAGACCTAATGTTTGTGCTCAAAATTTTCATATTTTACCTAGACTCATCAATTTGGTTCAGACAAATCAGTTTGGAGGGGCACCAATGGAGGATCCAAATGATCATCTTGCAAGCTTCCAGGAATTGTGTGACACTATCAAGATTGAAGGGGCAACGCAAGATGATATTAGGCTCACTTTGTTTCCATTTTCTCTTCGGTACAAAGCAAAGAATTAGCTTCATTCAATTTATGCTGATAGAATGTGAACTTGGCAAGAGGTGGCACAACAATTCTTGATTAAATTTTTTCCACCTAGTAAAGCTGCAAAGTTAAGAGCTGAGATCAGTATATTTAGACAGCATAACTTGGAACCATTGCATGAAGCTTGGGAGATGTACAAAGACCTTTTGAGAAAGTGTCTACATCATGGATATCAAGAGTGGGTACAAGTGGAAATGTTCTACAACGGGTTGAATGGCCAGACTCGAACTATTGTGGATGCAACAACAGGTGGTACTCTGATGAGAAAAACATCTCAAAAAGCATGTGCATTGCTGGAAGACATGGCTTCAAACAGTTACCAGTGGCCCTTTGAGAGAACTAATGGAAAGAGAGAAATTTTAGAAGTGGACCAAGTAACTCAGTTATCTATCAATTGGCATCCCTATCCAATCAATTTTCAAAATTCATGTCAAAGGAAAGACAGAATGAGCAGGTGGCAGCTACTAGTCATTCATTCTACACCAATGATGAGGGGGTGGAACAAGTCCAGTTTGTTAACCAAAGAAACTTGGGGTTTAAGTCACAACCAATGGGAAATCAATATGGTTAAGGCTACAACTCTAAGGAGCAATATAACTATGGTATTTAAAGGAACATGCCCCACCTACCTGGATATGGACCACCACCAGCGAAACAGAGACCTTCCTTGGAAGAAATGATTGGCACTTTTGTAACTGAGACAAGAAACCATTTTCACAAGAATGAGAAGGAGATGGATGAGCTAAAGATGCAAGTAACTAGTATTCGGACTTTAGTTAAGGGTTTGGAAGTTCAATTGGGGCAACTTGCAAATGCTGTTGGGAATTTGGCTCAGGGACATTTCCAAGTAATACTGAAACTAACCTGAGAGAGCAGTGCAAGGCCATCACTCTTTGAAGTGGAAAAGAATTAGAAAAGGTGAAACCTAATGAAAAAAGCTCCAATGATAACAAAGGAAAGAATACTTGTGAAGAAGTAAGTGAACCTACACAAGTTGAGAAGGAAGATAACTTGGAGAAGAAACTAGAAGGGGAACTGCAAATAAAAATCATCCCCAAGCTACCATATCCTCAAATATTTCAACGGAAGAAAATCAATGATCAATTTGCAAAATTCCTTGAAGTTTTTAAGAAACGTGAGATCAACATTCCCTTCATTGAAGCTATTGAGCAAGTACCAAATTACGCAAAATTCATCAAGGATATTGTTACCAAAAAGAGGAGATTTGGAGACTATGGGACGGTATTGATGACCGAGGAGTGTAATGCAGTCTTGCAAAGAAAGTTAGCACAGAAATTGAAAGATTCGGGAAGCTTCACAATTCCGTGTAAGATCGGCAACACACATTTTGGTAAAGTTCTTTGCGATTTGGGTCCAAGCATAAATCTCATGTGTTAGACCCCACACCCCACACCCCACCCGAAGGTGTTTGCGGGTTATACCGCAGCATGTGTTTGCAGGTTATACTGCGGCATGTGTTTGCGGGTTATACCGCGGCATCCAACACAAATTGGTATTGTCCTCTTTGGTCATGGGTGAGGCCACGACTCG
>JAOTAX010000009.1:25705884-25721264 GCA_025629825.1 Erythroxylum guanchezii | reverse complement strand
GTATTGCATATGCATAATATGAATGATTAAATTGTATTGAATGTGAAGTTTGAAATGGAATGTGAAATGTGAAATGAAGTGAATGTGAATTATGTGTTGTGTGATTGGGTGAGCCATCGATGATGGTCACTCATTGAGTTCGCAAAACTCACCCAAAATTTGTAAATATTTTCAGGACTCAAGAATACCCGTTAGGCAAACGGGAGTATACCTACTGCACGTGAGTGAAAGAACAGATTGGAATCAGTTCGCTTCTGCACTTGTATTTTTTTTTGGTACCAATTTGAGTCTTCCGTAATTATTGTAACATGTACATTTGAAGATTTCTGTTTGTAACAACTTTCCAAAGTAGAATGGTTTGTAATTGATTATGAAGTATACTAATATTATAATTATAAGTGTTTTGTCTCAATAATGGGCCCAAGTGGGAAGTGAAATTTTATTGAGTTGTGTACTGGATGTTGCGCGTAACTGAAAATGTTTATGAATGAAATTGGGCTCCAATTGGCTTTTGAAATTCTATTGATTGCATTGTGTTAAAAAAAATTTACTATACCGACTTTTGAATGATTGAGTGCTTTAGCATGTCATCCTCCAGGGCACGAACTTAGATATCACTCAGGATATCGGGTACGTATTTTGCGAGGAGTGGGGTCTTACACAGCAAGTAAAATATCATTAATATATAAACTTACTCTCACAGATCTTTTGATAAATACTATGTCAACATTATTTTCTTGAAAACTAAAAGATGTTATGGTATCATTAAATTTAATATACCATTGTCGGGAAGCTTGTTTAAGTTCATATATTGATTTCTTAGGTTTACACATCATATGATCTTTTTCTTCTATAAAAAAACCTTAAGGTTGATCCATATAAACTTTTTCCTCGAAATCACCATTCGGAAAGACAATTTTCACATCTAATTAATGTAACTCTAAATCAAATTGAGCCACTAATGTCATAGTTATTCTCAATGACAATTTTCACATCTAATTAATGTAACTCTAAATCAAATTGAGCCACTAATGTCATAGTTATTCTCAATGAGACCTTTCTTTGACATGTGAAAAAATCTCTTTATAATCAATTCCATTCTTTTAAGTATAGCCTTTAGTAATAAGACTAACTTTAGGTCGTTAAATATTATCATTTGAGTCATGTTTGGTTTTGAAGGCCCGCCCATTTTCATTAAACTCATTTAGATCTTTTTGACAAATCAATAAGGTCGTAGATATTATTTTGTGCCATTAAATTTAACTTATCTTTCGTAACATCAATTTATTATCAGACCTATCACTTTTTATGGCTTGTGGAACATGAAACAAGATTATTAATAATCCCATAATCAAATTTTGACTCTTGCAAATAAACCACATGGTGAGTAGAAATAGTTGTTCTCCTTATTTTTATAGGTTTATTCAAAACAATTCCATGTGGTTCATTTATATTAATTATTTATAAGTTAGTTTCTTTACGAGATGTTGTTTCATAAAAATGTTATCCAAAATTATTTTGTTCTTTCAATAGTGGTATGGATGTATATATAGGAAAATTTATAAGTAAGGAAATATGAATTCTTATTTCACTAATATCCACAATACAGTTCTTTGTCATTTCACAATACAGTTCTTTATCATTTCAACAATTCTTGAGTTATAGTAAACTTATATTATTTAGATTTTTCGGGGTAACCAATTATTTTTGAGAATCTAATTTCTTTTCATGTGATTATAAACTCATGCCTCCTCTTTTTTTTTGGTTAAAATTTTAAAATACTTGAAATTACTAAAGGAACATTGTTTACAATGAACAAAGAATAGCAAAAGCACACCTATACAGGAAAAACAAAAAGAGAAAGTAGCTTTTCAAGCCACTAACACAGAAGCCACAGTCATAATAATCAAGTGGAAAAAGAACACTAAGCTGCCAGTATCAAACCACATCTAGATCTTCCAACGTATTCTAATAGCCAAACAAAAATGATCCTGCATCCCATGCCCAATTATGGTCTCCCCAATCAAGTTAATAATATAATCCGCTAACTCGTATTTGTTTCTTTCTAATTGCTTGTAAAGTCGTCTATTTCTCTCCCGCCCTATGTGGTAGAGGACCATCTGGAAAGAGGTCCGAAGGAGGAGACTATCCGGCCTCCCTTGACGGACTGCACGAATAACCTTATCTAGTACCTCATTCCACTCATAGGTAAAGTTCAAGTTACTCACCAGATATAAAATGTGATTCCAAACTGCTTTGGTAAACTCACATTCAAAAAACAAATGGTTTCTACTTTTATCGACTAAATTACATAACACACAAATGGGATCATAATTACCGAACCACCTGTCCTTTGTTCTTAATCTGTTTTTGATGGTGAAACATAAGAGAAAAGCTGCTTTAGGACATAATACTTGTTTCCAAATGAGCTTAGCCCATGGAACCACTTCCATCAACCCTCTCCAGATGGTACGAGCAGAGGAGGTTGTGAAGTCCCCATTATGAGTAGGAGTCCATATCATCTTGTCTGGAGAGTTATGAAGGGAGATACCTTGCAAATGGCTGGTAAGAAGATAGCCAAACCTGTGCCTATACAAGTGATCACTCTCCCGAACAACTCATGCTAGAGTGGCATTTTTAGGAATACGATTACGAACTCCGCGTAAGTCATTACGCAGCCAAAGAGGACTCAACATATGCCAATTGTCAAACTAAAAATATATGCCTTCTCCATCCCCAATTCTACTCCGAAGCAAAGGATAAATCTTTTCACGCAAATTCAACAAGCTTTTAAAAATCCAAGAGTGTTCATACCTCGTTTGGAGTTGCCAAAAGCTTTGATCCTAAAGACGATAGGCCTGCACCTATTTGACCCACAAAGCTTCTTTGTCCACAAATAAACGCCAAATTCGCTTCATAAGTAAACTATTTTGCATTGTAGAAAATGAAATAATGCCCATACCCCCTTGGGTCTTTGGAACAACAACTTCACTCCATTTTACCTTAGCTCCCTTGCATTGGTCATGCCGGCCAGACCATAAGAATGCTTTTAGTATCCGCTCCATTTCCTTGATCACTTTTTTTGGGGTAGTCATATGAGTAGCCCAATGTACATGCATGCTATTCAAAACTGAGACGATCAAATTGACGCGAGCCACATAGGAGAGAAACCGATTCTGCAAGTATTAATCCTACTCTTTAACTTCTCCAACAAAGGCATAAAGTCAGAGAACCGAGGCTTGCCCGAGGTGATAGGAACTCCAAGATAGCGAAATGGAGTAGTCTGAAGGGTTAATCCAACCAGATTACAAAGACCATCTCTGTTGTGCACGTCGGAAGATACATAAATTCCACTCTTCTGAATGTTCATATTCATACCCGACCACCGAGAGAAAGTGGTCATCAAGTTCATCATTATAGCCAGCACCTGCAGTTCTACTTGGCATAGAAGAAGCACATCATCAGCATAAATTAAATGAGAAAGGTTCAGATCCTTACAGTTATGATGGTACTGGAAAAGCCCATTGCAATGTACCATTTTAGACAACAGTCGAGAGAGACCCTCCATACTAAAGGTAAATAGGTAAGGGGATAGAGGATCCCCTTGTCGTATGCCTCGGTGAATCATAAATGGCTTTGTTGGGATGCCATTGATGAGAGTGCTCAAAGAGGGTGTTTGAATGCACTGGGAGATCCAATGACAAAATCTGGGAGGCAAACCTATACACTGCATGCAATCCCTCAAATAATCCCAGCCAAGTGTGTCAAAAGCTTTATAAAGATCAATTTTCATAACACAACTATTGATCTTTTTTCCTGAGTGGTACTCCCCCATCAGTTCCTGAAGCAACAGGATATTATCACCAATACTCCTCGACGGTAAGAAGGCCCCTTGCTCCTTACTTACCACCTCAGTCAAAACTGCCTTCAGACGCTCAGCTAAAAGAGAGGCTATAATTTTATAGATAGTATTGCAGCAAAAAATCAGTTGATAGTCAGTAATCTTCTTTAGTCGCTCATTTTTAGGAATTAAATAAATGTAAGTATGATTAATTTCCCGTAACAGTTTACCCGAGGAGAAGAACTCAAGAACTGCTTCAGTGAGTAATTGACCCGTGATAGACCACGTCTGTTGAAAGAACCCGACTGAAAACCCATCCGGTCCCGGAGCTTTTGAGCTGTTCAATCGAAATAAGGCCTCCTTGATTTGCAAAGCTGTGAATGGGGGCATTTAACATATCTAGAGTGGCCTGATTTAGAGTAAAGTCCATCACATGTCTGATCCCAAACTCATTCCTCCTCGGTCCTTCATGGCAGCCTATAAGTTGTGCAAAGAAATCCCTAACGTGAGAAGCCACAGCCTCTTGGCCGCTCCATAAATTACCATCCGAATCTGACAACTCAATGATAGTGTTCTTGTTGCGGCGAGTAAGGATCGCTACATGAAAAACTTGTAAGTTTCAGTTACCCTCTCTTAGTCAAGTTTGTCATGATTTTTGCCGAAGAATGGAGTCATAAAGTGTCAAAGCTTCTTAATACTTAAACATACTATCAGCTTCAAGGACCCGCAGGTGCTCATTTAGTGGGTCTCTATAGCACTGCTGCTGTAAGTCAGCCAAATGAGAATCCAACGTCTAAATATTAAGAGTTTGCTGCTTACTAAAAAATTTTATCGCTCTTTTTGTCATCTTCAATTTCTGCATGAATTGGTAGCCCTTGAAACTATGAACCTCCACCCTCCAGACCTGAGCTATCAATTCCATGAACCCTTCAACCCGTAATAAACCGTTGAAAAATCGAAAAGGGGCTCTGAACCTGCGAGTAGTAGAGTGATGTTGAATTAGAATAGCCGTGTGATCCGAAAAAAACCGGGTCACCAAACACCGTTGAGTCAAGAGGAAAGGAGTGGAGCCATTGTTGATTAACCAACGCACGATCCAGCTTCTTCCCGATGTACATATCTCCTTGTTGTTTGTTTTCCCAAGTAAACCATCTGCCATTACCTCTAAAATCAACCAAATTAGTGTCAGGAAAGAGTTGTTGGAGTTCGCTCCCCGAACCACCATGAAATCTAACTCCCCCCTCCACTTCTGAAGAATTAAGACTGCAATTAAAATCACCGGCAACCAACCACAGACAAGTCAGTCCAAATTGAAAGTCCAGCAACTCCCTCCAAAGATCAGATCTTTGGTAAGCAAGATTGGCTGCGTAAATAAGAGTAACCATGTATTGGGCCGTGTCCTTTTCCTTCAACGAAGATGCATAAATTGAGCTCCCATCTTAATGACTTGAACATCTACTTTCTTGGAATTATACCAGCACAAAATACGACCATTGTAATGGTAAGCATGATTGGTGAACAGGTTCCATTGGGATCCCAAAAAATTCAAACCCTTCCGATCTGCTGTAGTTTTTATTTTTGTTTCCAGCAGTCCTACCAAAACAGGGTTGGAGGTTGCAACTAACTGTTTTACCATCATCTTTTTGAGGGGGTCATTGAACCCCCTCGTGTTCCACACACGGATGGACATCATTAAAAAAGGCATTCAGGGATATAATCCCCTTATGCTTTTTCTTTTTGGCTTTCTTTCGCATCATTGAACTCTTGCCCAATCTAGCTGAGTCTTAAGGAATCTCCCTTTCTTCTTGCTCAAGATCAGCAGAAACGTCCCCACTCCTTTGCATGGACTCCCCACCTACAGGGTTAGCATCTAAAGTTACATCCCCACCTGAAGAAGCAGCCTCCTTAGCTTCAGATAAAAGTGGCGGCCCGTCGAGGCAAGTTGTCTCTCCTTGCTCATTCTGTGGTGCTAAGTCTACTGAGTGCTGATCAACCTATATTTCATGTTCCTCTGGTCCTATAGGCAGCTGCCTACTGCAATCCTGAGTTGTACTGTCTTCTGGTGATCCACTTACTGGTGTACTCCCCGAAACCTTGACCAAACCAGCCTCCAGCTCACAATGCCTAGACGGGTCAGGACTAGATTATGGAATATGCTTAGAGGGCTGCTTGGCACCTGGGGCTAGGTCCTCCGACTAGCCTGACAAAAATCTACGTCCCGTCTGCACCCACTGCTTACTAACTGCTTGTGGTTTCCAAGGATAGGAGAGGGGAATACTGTCACAAATCAACTCACCATCGGCATCTAAACGTCGGATGGTCACTTTGTCCGGAAGCATTGCATCCTTGGCCACTTCAATACAAATTTTTGCCTACCCGATTCTATCCATAGCTGCTATTTGGGAGTCCAGGCATATCGGTTTCCTAATGCCACTATTCAGATGACTAAGTCCCTCCAATGTCCAGTACTCCAAAGGGAGGCCATGAAATTGAACCCAAATTGGAATAACCTCAACAGAACTTCTGTCCAAATCCATACCTGGTCGCCATTGCTGCAAAAATAGGGGTTGGTCGCCCACATGCCATGGCCCAACTTCAAGTATTTCGGTGACATTGGCTTCCGAGGAGAACTTGAATAGGAACAACCCATCATCCATGAGCATTGCTTTCTCGAAGCCTTTCTTGCTCCACCTAGCCTTGGCCCTTGCATTAACCGTCGGAAAGGCCAGTTGTTTGCTCCAAAAAAACCCAACCAACGCATTTGACCAAGCTTTTGCGCCAGCCCGAAGTAGCTCAACCAGAGGAGAGATGACTCCATTCTGAAGCACATGGGGGTAATGTGTCAGCATACCTCGTCGATGTTGAACCAAGACTTTGTCACGCCAGGAGCCACTGCCTGAGGGCCTCTGATCCTGAGCAGCAGTAGACACCAATGTTTGTCCATAAGGGGATCTCCGATCGGCAGGGGAAGGCACAGATGGGGGAGTACCCAACATCGTCTTCGACTGGGAGGCAACACCGGGCTCTCGCGTCGCCATTGAAGCAGTTACCGAAGGTCCAGAATGAGAAGAAGGGAGGGGTAGGAACGGGTCAAGAGTAGGCATCGGGTCACCTATGGCTATGGGTGCCCGACTGAGAAGCAGAAAGAGGGTAGGAAAAGTCCAAAATCCCAAGGGCTAGTGTCTGGAAGGAGAGAGGAGGGAAAAATCAAGTGAGGGCATGAGAGTAAAATCCTAAGGGGAGGGAAAAAAGGGGGGGGGGGGGTAGAGAGAAGGCAGAGCTTTTGAGGAGGGAAATCCCTTTATTTTTGTTCTTGTTATTGTTGTTGTTGTTAAAAAGACTAAGTGCTAAAAAATCAACTAGATTATTATTATCATTATTATAGCTATGTAATTATGTAGATCTATTAAGGATATTTTGTCTAGCATACACTTAGAATAGATAAAGATAAGGGGAGATGGGTTTACTTATTTCCCAAACTCAAGGAATAATTAAACCTTTGGATTATATATTTTGTATGTTTTCTTCAACCAATCATGAGAATAACCTATTATCAAGAGTAGATCAGGAATGAAATGGTGATTCCACTCAACCAAACACTCCATTAGTCTTTTATGTTTATTTCTAGCCTTAAAGTACTCATTATGTGTATATTTTGATTTAGGTGTATTATGGAAGCAAAAGGGAGCAAAATGAGATAATTTCGTGAACCTAGACAGTTTTGACATATTATCATATTAGGGCCATAACTTTCAAATACGAACTTCGATTGAGATAATTCAAGTGGTGTAGGAAAGCCCAGGAAGAGAACAATACTTTCATGTTTTGAGTTTTTAGTGATTCTGACTAGAAGAGGTTTGAAATGATCCCAAAAATGAACGCTGCTACATTGATCTAACTAAGACCTGCGAGATTGCTACATAATAATTAAAGAGATAATTAAGGAAGCTTCCTAAGCCAACTTGGACAAGAAATATAAGCTGAAAGGTCACTTCCCTTAGCCAAGACGACTCTTATTTGGATTATTATTATTTTCCTTAATTTGATATTTTGTTGTGGAGATAATATTTGGCATATCTTTAGGAGATTTTCTAGGTTTTCTAACTACTTTATTATGTGAAATAGAAGAAAGAAATTTGAGACACAACATATGTCTCTCTCTCCTCTCTTCGCACCTTAAAGCTTCTTCTATGGCCTTGCATGGCTAATCTCATTCTTGGACAAAGGAATTGAAACCTCGGAACATCAAAACTGTGAGATCTAAATGAGTTTATTGTTTTAATTTCGATTTTGAGTTATATTGTTCTTTCATTCATATTATTATAATTATTGTTCATGATTGCTAGGAGGACTACAAGTTAGTTGTGTTTTATAACCTATTGCTAATCAAGTAGCAACCAGGATTTAGTAATTTCGCTGGTGGTGTTATTAAATCTTAGGAAGAATAATAGGCCAAGTCTCTCTTAATCACTGGTGGTTAGAGGAACTTTGATTTATTGATCTTTTTATTGCTTAATGATGTTGTTGGGTTAGGTCTTTCGTGCTAGGCTTAGATAATCTAATAATTAGGGTTAATTGGTTAGCTAATGTTCTTTCTTTTCCACGTGTGAGGAAAGATAGGAAATACTTGTTTCCCTAATAAATACTCAAAGTGAAATTAATTATCATTGTATCAAGGATAAGCTATTAGTTCCGATGATAGATATTTCCTTTGGCCAGGCTAGTTGTTATGATTCTAGTACTTTTTATTTGTACATATGTTATAGGCTGGATATTGCATTGAATTTTAACTATGTAATGGTTAATCTTAATTTCAACTATGTTATGAAAAATTTAGTTTTTGAATTTTATTTATAAGAATAATTAAATGTAAATATAACTATGTATTGTATAACTAAATTTATTTTATATATGATAAGAACGTACAATATTGTATTTTTCTCCACTAATCATTACAGGATGTTTGATTCACCTGTTGGAATAGATAAGGAATGGAATGTTGATTTTTAGAAATAGAATAAATGAGAAATGGAATATAATGAGTATTATTTAGTTTGGTTTATTCCTAAGAAATTATAATGATGATATAATGTCGATATTTGGTTTGAAAACATAAATTTGAAATGATAAAGGAATAACTAACAAAAAGATCAAAATATCCATTAGTCCCCAGTAACTACATTATTATTATTATTATTATTATTAGAATTTGTCTTGCTCTTTAACATTTTTCTTATACTAGATGCACATATCACCTCATCAATTACTTAATTGTAACCATAAATTCCTAATTCACTAATTATAATCCATCAATTCATGTTATTGGTAAATCAAAATGCAAAATATTGGGAATGCACATTCATTTTCATTCCATACCCTCGAATATGTCAATTGAGTGCATATACTATCTTGTAATGTTTTCTAAATCATGATTTATATGTGTATACGAATATCATGCATGTGAATGAAATGCACCTCGTAAATTCTTAAATGAAATAATTCAAGTGAGTCAATCTAATAATTTAATCTCTTACCAATTTTAGGAGCCAGGATATTACAAAAAGGTTCAAATTTTTTATGGCTGAACCAGTCGAATCGGTTGAATTATTTAATTATTGGATTTTATATTGAATTATAAGATATTACACTTTAATAGCTCAAGGATAAAAATATGAAAACAGCCCAAAAAAATAAAAAACGATAAAGATTTTTTTTAAAAAATACTATTATGATTTATTTTTATCATTCCAATATTCATCTTCCCATTTCTCGACTTGCCTCATTGTCTCGAAGCGTTTATCAAGAAGATCTCGAAGAGAGGTAGGATCGTAAGGAGGAGGGAGATTGCAAGGTGTCGTGTCTCCAGGAGCCATGACCAGTGACTTCACCATGAACTTCTTTTCTATACCATCTCTAGGACACGCCATTGTTTCTGAACATAGCTCCACAGCTCCTGGAGGTATGGTTGGTTTGAATTTAAGAAGCTTTGCATACTCATTTAACAGATGAAACATGTAATCGTAAATGTACTCCATCTTCATATCTTCTTGTATGAAGTTGCTTGCAGCTTCTCCTATGGCCTGTGCCTAATAAAATCAAAGCATGATTGATAGTTAGATTAATGCGTTCTAAAAAGAAATTGTTAAATATTAATGTTATTTCTCATAAGTATCACCAAATTCTATTCATTAAATCATAACTTTGAAAAAAATGAGACTTATAACTTATAGAAAAAAAGATTTTTTTATGATAAGAAAAGAAAACATGTCCATGATGATTAAGGTTTGCAAAGGATTGCATTAGGCTTAATTTTTAAGGCTTTTTTTTAATTTGAGTCTGAATAATCCTAAATATACAAGTTTAATTAGACTTAATTTGATTAGTTAACTTTGAGTTATTTAGTTCCAAGTTTAAAATAATTTGTTATAATTGGTCTTGTTCGGAAAATATTTGTCAAGTTTGAATTCAGCCTTAATCATACTCTTTATCCTGATCAGATTGATATAAATGAAAATAAAGAGGAAGGGAAAGGTACCTCTTTGGTGTGATTGTTACCCCATTCCACAGCAAACTGAAGAGAAGTGCATTTGCTATTGTCTCTTATAGGCCAATAATGCTGCAAAGGTTCCATTCCCCTTATATAGAAATCATAGTAACTAGAACTAACGTATAAAGTCATAGAATCACATGCTAAGATATATTTCTCGCTCACTGACCAAGCCCTTCCTTCTATATATATCTTATATCTGCATCAAAAATAAACAAAACTCAAACTTCAAATCATAATACTATCTCTTCATAAACAATTTGTTTTCTCCTCTTTTTTTCTTTCTTTTGTCCTTACCTGTGGGTACATTGATCTTCTAAATTTGATTGTTTATACCCGTCTTTGGATTCTTGTCTCCAGTTCTGAAATGCAAATTTCATACATGCGGCCATAAGTAAACCTGATTTTTTATCGTAACTAACGTTTTAATTATGGTTCGCAACCGAAATTGTTACCGGAATATTTTAGTTGCGATCTGAACTATTATCGAACCTGAATATAAAGCCGAGTGGTCCAATCATGACTTTCGGAGACATTACACTTGAGAAGGTCTTGCCTAGTTCGAGCCACCTTGGGGTTCCCTCTCCAGTAAGCATAGGGAACCCTATCCTTCCATTTGGTTTTTCTGTTCCCTTCTTTTATGTCCTTCAGAACATCTTTCCAGGGCTTTATATTCGTCCCAGCCCTGCAAGTTACCCATGAAATCACGTGTTTAGGTCGTTAAAATACATTTATGATCAATTGATATTGAAACTAATTAGAGGGAGTAGTTCAACTTAGTCTAGAAGGAAGCAAATCATTACCATCCCCAAAAAGTCCAGTCAGGGAACACTATGTCCAAGTTCCAGGGAGTGGAACAGTACCGAAACAACGGCGGTGGACTGGCATTCGGCCCCCGAAAATGCTTTTTCTGAATGACCGGCCTATCATTACAGTCAAACATGAGGTCCAAATCAGGCAATCTTCCAGGGTACCATCTCATAAGCTGCAAAATGCCCCATATACTGTCATCTCTAGTTACATAGGACTGACCGTATTTCTTCACATAGGCTTTACCATCAACAATCACCAGCCTGAAATGTGCGGTCCTTTGAGCACTTTCTACCATGTCCCTTGTGATTCCTGTCTCTTTCCAGGGTCGTAGATCTTCGTGGATCCACCGAAAGTACGATGGGCATGTAACGTTTAAAAAGCTGTCAGGTTTTTGTAGGTTCTGTGTTCTTGGATAGTTAGATGGACAGGTTTGTGTCACATTTCCTGTGGCACATTGGAGTGGGAATTCTTGCTTCTTCGGTAATTCAATGCACGTACTCGGGACTGAAATCTGCTTTCTTATAGCTCTAAACACAACCTTAAACACATACAAGCAACATTAAGCTCATAAGCATCGTGTGGAAACCTGCCGAGCAAAAAAAGGTCAAACCTACAGTATGTCTCGTGAAACTTACAGTATCGAACCAGCCAACGAAGACCAAGGCTCCAAGTAAGACGAACAAAAAGTAGGAAACTAGTAAAGTAGTTTCTTTTACAGGTAGCTTTAACAAATTCCAGAAGTTGGAGACAGATCTCTGCTGCTTGTTCTTCATCATGATTTGCGGTCCCTTTTCAGCATGGAAACATGCTTTAGCTCACATTTGCTTGGAATTTCTTGAACGTACGTTACGTACCTTATATTATAGGTTGGTAACAGTAGATTCTTACGAAGAACGGTAGGACCAAAAGAAAAAAGATGTCAGAAGAAGGAACCGGTCTGTTAAGTGATTCAGGAGTCATTAAGTATGAAAGGCCCTCCAGCATCAGGCAATTCCTTCTTTCTCAAGGATGATTCACGTTTCAAGCCCGTTGTTTTCTCTGTGACACCACAACAAATTGATGTGATGCAAAGAAGTGGACCGTCAAAATTTCTTCTTGCAATATTTCTTAAAACCTGAATTGCAGAGGACGTCCAGATAAGGACTACCCTAAATTAATATAATGCAACAATTTGTTGCCTTTAATAATATTAAAAAGCAACGATTTGTTGCTATATATAAGAAAAAGCAATAAATTTTAAAAAAGGTTACAATAAAATTTTATATATGTAACATTTGAAATTGTTGTTATACTTCAACAATCATTTAGGAATTTCAAGGATGTCCAATTCTGTGAGTTGTGAGTTGTACAACAACTCATCAAACAGTATTTCCTGTCACATTCAACTGATACGTTGGACTTTCTCTAAGACTTAATATTCTAATTTAAATAAGATTAACCAAAACCTAAGTTGTAGAGTATAATGAAGTAATAACATTACATTACTAGAAATCGTAGTCTTAGCGATCATTTCGTAATAAATTAACCGGTCACTATGAGTCCATTTCGATATTTAAGTGTGACTTGTGAGAGATCATTGCGTAATAAACTTACCATTTATTGCGTAAACATGTTGGGTTGGATAAGATATTGGAAAGAAAAAAAGTTAGATCAAGTGAGTCCATTTATAAAATGAAAATCCTAAACTTTTTCTTAATTTATCCATCATTATTAGTTCCGATTGCTTTCTCATGGATGTGCAAAAATATAACATGATTTCATGATAAAAATATTAATTTGATGTGATGACTTATTATATTAATTACATAAACAACTGAGATTATTTTTATAAAGATTGAAAGCTCGATTATTTTAGCATCATTTTTTAATATTCATATTAGTATTACAAATTTGAGTAAAGATTGTGATTTTTTTAAGAATCAACTCATATATTTAATAACTATCATGTGTATTATTACCAATGTTTTAAAAATGGGACTGAACATTGAACCAGTAAAAGAAAAGGTTTAAAGGCTAAATTGTTATAAAATCGATATATAATAGATAAGAATTAAAAATTATAAGAATAAGTAAAAATATAGTATAAAATAAAAATACTTTATTTAAATAAAAATATACTATTAATGCCTATTAATATATAATAAACTAAAAATAAATCTAATAATTTAGAATAAGATTGAATCTAACATAATTTTTATATAATAATAAAAATAAAAATTGTATTATATATTGTCATTTATTTAAATACTCTTAAAAATTGAAGTATATTTAAAGAAAGTGAATAGAAAATATTCTAACTTTATTTTAACTTCCTTTTTAATATCATTTAAACATATTTCTTTATAGTTTAAATATTATTTTTAATACATTGTTAAATTATCTTAAGAAAAATTACTTATATATATATATATATATATATATTATACTATCATTTATTTAAAGACTTATAAAAATTCAAGCATATTTAAAGAAAATCAATAAAAAATACTCTAACTTTATTCTAACTTATTTTTCAATGTCTTTTAAACATATTTCTTTAGAGTTTAAATATTATTTTTAATACATTGTTAAATTATCTTAAGCAAATTATTTTTATATATATACTAATTAATATTTCAATTAGATTCTGGTTACTTTCTTTTACTTTGTATTGCAGGTACTGGTTGAGTCGGTCACTCATAAGCACACTCCCTCGTTGGAAATCAACTTCAATGGTGATCCCAACAGCCTACTGAGAGATAGGCTAATAATCCAATGACAAGCACAGAAGTTGTAAAGCCATGGAAGCTTGGTAGGAGGGTACATCAATTACTAACTTCAGGCAAGAGAGGATGCTAGCCCCTACAAGTATTAAAGAGCATGGTGTCACTACAATTCACTCCTTGTGCAACCCACCACTAGGAAGCTCAAACCCTGATGGGTATATTCAAAGTTGTGAGGACCGTATCAGTGATTCCAAGACAGATGGATGCGAATTGAACTGAACTATCCCTCCTTCACTGTGGAAATTTTTGGCAAACAGGTAAACAATGTGCTCCTAATGTGTAACTATCTGGAAAAGTGTCGAGGTAAAACTTGAATAGTTGTGGTTGTAATACCTATTGCTAGGAATTATTGTATTTTGGTAAGGTACTCCTTTATATGGCCATCTAGTGGGCTGATAAAGCTTAGGATGCTGCTTGGTTGTGTAAACATGGGGAGCAATTATAGGATCCCTCATGCTAACATGTTAGGTCTCCTTTGCATAGACTAGAGATCGCATTCTTGCAACTCTCTTGATTGTACATACCAGTTTTTTATTTATAAATTTACTGAATTACCAAAAAAAGTTTAAGTTTAAAGGTTCAATGGGTATTAAATCGCTATAAAATCGGTATATAATATATAAGTAATAATTATAACAATAAATAAAAATATAGTATAAAATAAAATACTTTATTCAAATAAAATGTACTAATAATGCCTATTAATATATAATAAACTAATAATACATCTAATAACTTAAACTAAGATTAAATCTAACATAAAATTTTAAATAATAAAAAATTGTATTATATATTATCATTTATTTAAAGACTCATGAAAATTGAATTACATTTAATGAAAGTCAATCCGATATGCTGCCATCTGAGTCATTACTTAATTGGTTAAAGAGGAGTGAGGCAGAAATTTGTGGTGGGTCCCACATGCTCAAAGGGTGGTGGGGTCCCGCATGTTCAAAAAAGTTGGCTAAGTTGTTACCCAACAAGTTTGTTAAAAAAAACCGTTTGGTTTTTACTCATAAGAATTATAAATATAAACTAGATCGAAAATCAAACCGGTTCGTATTTATTTAGGATGGATGGTTCGGTTCGATCCAATTTTTAAAATATTGATTATTACTTCTTTTTATATTAAATTACATATAATAGTATCGAGTTAAGGAAATATTTTTACTTCTTCACAATTTTTTGTTAAAAAGACTATGAAATTTCATATTTCAAAATTAAGTGAAATATATATAATAGGATTTATATCTCAATTTAAAACTTAAAAGCTTGTATCTTATGAGTTGTATGTAATTTTTTATTCAAGTTTTTTTATATCATATTAAATTTCAAAATTTTATTATTTTAAGTTATGGATTTCTTTTATAAACCATTCTAATTTTTATTCATTTGAAACTATTAGACTTTTTAA
>JAOTAX010000009.1:25676718-25705784 GCA_025629825.1 Erythroxylum guanchezii | reverse complement strand
ATAATAATAATAATAATAATAATAATAATAATAATAATAATAATAATAATAATAATAATAATAATAATAATTGTATTATATACTATCATTTATTTAAATACTTATAAAAATTGAAGCATATTTAAAGAAAATCAATAAAAAAATACTCTAACTTTATTCTAACTTATTTTTCAATGTCTTTTAAACATATTTCTTTACAGTTTAAATATTGTTTTTAATAAATTGTTAAGTTATCTTCAGCAAAATTACTTATATATATATACTAATTAATATTTCAATTTAACAAAAAAAAGTTTAGGTTTAAAAGTTCAACCAGTATTAAACCGTTGTAAAACTAGTATATAATAGATAAGTAAAAATTATAACAATAAGTAAAAATATAGTATAAAATAAAATACTTTATTCAAATAAAAATGCACTGATAATGCCTATTAATATATAATATACTAATAATACATCTAATAACTTAGACTAAGATTAAATCTAACATAAATTTTTAAATAATAAAAAAATATATTATATATTATCATTTATTTAAAAACTCATAAAATTGAAGTATATTTAATGAAAGTCAGGATTGATGAATGAATGATTAATGAATTGAGGGTAACCAAACCTACATAAGGCATAACCTAATTGCAAACAAGTTATGGACAAGCTACAATGAATGAATGATCAAGATTTATGATTAAGGACATATACCCGAGAAAATCAATTGAGCATGCTTCGAACATGACACACATACTTGTGCATAATTGAATAATTATATGATTGATCAACTTAGTAATATATGCATTATGTGTATATTGTATGATTTAGAAGCACAAATTGACTGAATACATCTAGACATTTTTGGATCGTCAAGGCAATAGCTATTCTGGAGCATACTGTGAGTTGACCTAGATGTATAATCTCAATTACATATGTGTTTTGGTTTGAATTATATGAGTTAACCTAGATGTTCTCTCATGATGTTTGAATTGTTTTTTATTAACCTTCAGATATTGAACTGTTACTGATATGATTGTGAAATTCCAAACCAATAATTGTCCGAAGAGTTAAATATTTAGGACTGTATAGGAAGTTCTTACTGATTGTATATGAATGTGGGAAAAATGTGTACTTAACTGAATGTTGAATGCCGGACTCTGATCCGATGATTGTGATAAATGACTGTGCACACCAATTGAAAGTTATTAATAGCATATTATGTGAAATGACGCATTCCATCACATAAATATGCATGTTCAAATAAAGGAGTTGTGACCAGAGTGACCAACGTGAAAAAGAGCTTAAAACTCAGGAAATGTGAAGAAGAGCTACAGTCTCAGTTGATAATGAGCCCGGTATCCGCAAGTGGTACGATACAGTTATAAAATAAGTCTGGTATCTGCAACAGATACAGGACAACTATGAAACGAGCCCGGTATCCACAATGGGTACGGGGCAGTTAAACAGGCGTTAGATCACAACAAAAATAAAAATAAAATTGGGGTCTCATGTGTATATATATATATATATATATACAAGTGAATAATTGTAAAGAATAACTGAATTGAGTTGATATAATGATATGTATGTTTGTGTACATGTAGATGATATGAATTATTGAAATGAATGATTGAATTATTTTGAAATGATTATATGAAATGCTTGTGCTCATAACGGACTTGTTGGAATATGATGTATATTGTGATCAGGTATTAAATTCTGAATGATGTGATATATGAGATTTGATTTTGAATGATATGAGATACTGATTGAACTGTTTTATATACTTGCGATATTTATGTCTGCTTTAAGTGAGCACATCGATGATGATTCACTCACTGAGTTCGCAAACTCATCAAAATTGCAACATTGTTTTTCAGGTTCAGGAGAAATCTAGCTAGTCTAGTTAAAGTAACTTCTACATTTGGATATGGGTCAGTGTCGGGATCAGTTGTACCTAAAAATGTCTTAATTATGTTGTATCAAGAATTGTATATTTCAACTGTTGTATATTGTACATGTGAATTTTGGGAATATAATGACATTCGAGACTATATATGTTTGTGAATAAAAATGGAACGACATGATTGTTGGAATGTTTTATGTTATGTGCGATGGAATAAAATGTAAAATGAATTGATTTAAACATCTTAACGTGCTATGTTCGTAGAGTATGTTCTCGAATATCCTTCGGTATGTCGGGTATATGCTCTATGGGAGTGGTATGTTACACTTTCAACTTTCTGGTTTGGTTTTCAACTTTCCGATTCAATTTACTTTAATAACTCTTGTTATTAAAAACTGATTAGTGTTCACTCAAGGTTTATTTTTAACGATTTTGATGGTAGATGTATAATATTTCAAAATTCAAATTGAATTTATTTCCTTGTACAATCAACTGTCTTATTCTCAAAAGGAAATAAAATCATAATAAATACGTTTTGTCTTGTAGGAATCTTCTTTATAAACTTACCTTATTAGAAATGGTTTATCCAAATGGATCATAATAATTATGAAGGTTATATATTAGCTTTGTGATTACTGGAAATTTTTGGCAAACATGACATCGAAATTATTCAGAGTTAAATCGATCCAGTTGACTAAAGATGAGAGTGAAGTAATGGCTAGTTGAAGAAATTGACTATTTAAGGAAGAGCGACAACACTTATAAGACAATGAACATATTCAGACTGTCGAAAAATTTTGAAAAGCATCTATACTCTTGATAATCATATTGTTACTATTGTGCTTTAGAAAGTGAAATCACTCTATCAAGAAAGAAACTGTTATTTTGTTTTTCTGTGAGCTTTTTAGAAGTTTGTTATACACTTTGAGTGTGGAAGGTTGGAGAACTTTGAAAAATATGTACTTGTGAGCTTGAAGAGGGTCGTCAAATTTAATACTCAACTTTTATAGTGAAACACTCAAGTTGGACACTTGAGGACCAGACGTAGGCTTGAGTTGTAAGCCGAACCAGTAAAATAGACAGCGTCCTTCCCTCTCTTCTTTTAACTTTTATATTTCCACATTATATTATGTGTGTATGTGTATATTTATTTCAGCAAGAGGATCCTTCAATTTATAACAAGCTCCTTCTGTTTTCAACTTGGAAGAGGTTCATTTCAGTTTTAACAGGCACCTTCTGTTTTAAATTGTTTTTAACAGAATTTTTTGTTTAACAAGCTCCTATCGTTTAAAAGTTTTATCGTTTAACACACTCCTTTCGTTTAAACAAAATCTTATCACGCAACAGACTCCTACTGTATAATTATAGACAGGCTCCTGTCATTTCCTTTTGAACTGAAATAACTTGTGAAAAAATTTTATATCACACACAATTTACCTCCTCTTGCGTGCACTATAAGAAATAAAGGATTTATCGACGATCTAAACCGATGCTAAATCTAAGTATTCCGTCAGTAAAAATTTTTACTGACAGATTTTAACGATAAACAATGGCATCGTTAATACAAGCGTAGGTAATTATAACAACGAAAATTTCATGTCTCTTTTCGTCGATAAAATATACTGGCAGACACCGTGACCATCGGTAAACTGTTGTAAAGATACCGACGGATTAATAAGAACGGTCGGTAAATACAATGAACAATTTACCGACGATATAATGTATTCCGTCAGTAATATTGAAATATTTTTGTGACGATTTTCTATATTTTGTCAGTAATATTGATACATTTTTGCAACAGTTTTCTATATTCCGTTGGTAATTGGAAGTTAGAAATTTTTTTTTTTAAATCCCGACATTAAATTTTATTTGATGATCTTATGAAAAATGCATAATTTCAATAGTTGTGAATTATCTGTGCATAATAAATTTATTTGTTTATATATTTAATTTGTTTAAACAGAAGTTGATTGCTGATAAGGGTCAAATTTTCTTAGTTGATAATAAAAATATTACAGTGTACATAATAAGTCTTTGTAATTAAAAGCAAATGACTACAACAATCCTAATGTCCTGATGATGGCGGGTGCTCTGAGCTGCTATCTCTCCTCTTCAACTGATCAATCTCTTGTCTCAGTTGAGCCATCTGCTCCATCTGTTGTCTCATTTGAGCCATCTGCCCCATCAATGTCTGCACTGAGGTCCGAAGCTCAATGACTTCCGAAGATTGCGCTGGTCTGGTAGACGCTGCTGTACTGGACATGGAGGATTGCGAATAACAAGTGTTCGCAAATGAACCTAGCCCGAATATCTGTCCACGACGATCCCTACCACCGACAACATCAAGATACGTCTGAGTCTCATCAACAGGTTGCTCCTCCTGAGACTATCGCTGAATGGTTTGTTGTATTTGGTCCTATTAGGAAGCAATGTTTACATTAGTAAGGGATTATTTATAATTGTAAAACTAAATGATTATAAAAGAAATAATAATAATGCATTAATTTCACATACATTCAGTTCTCTACATCGGCTGTTGACGAATGTCACACCGTCATGCTTCTTCGTGTGAGTATGTAAAAATAGCTAAGTAGGTGTAGGAGGAATACCCAAAGACTTTTCCTGCATATTTAACCTAAATGGTGAGATGAGAACTATATTTTATAAAAATTTCGGCAGAGTTTACCCTACTTTTATGATATTTTCCCCTGTTGAACAAATAAAAAAACTCAACATAGTCATATATGACACCAGACATTTATACCATTACCATTATCTATAATACAAAAAAGTAAAACATGTACAAAATAAGTGTGAAGTTTAGATATTTACAAGTCTCTGTGCATGCTCGTGGTGAGTTATTGATCCTCCCGTATGTACGGGAAGACTCTTTCCCCCCGGGCCTCCACGTCTGTTGATGGAGTTACACCCTGAAATGGACATTGCCTCAGGGCTTCTCCAATACTCCTGTCATCGACTCCATATTTGATCCGAAATATAAGGCGGTCATACACCAATCTTGTGTATCGCACCAATGAAGTTGCGATAACGTGTACGAGCTTGCCTCTCCTATAGTCTATGTATGATGGCGTCGATATTAGAATCCCAGAAAAATTCTTCATGAAATAAGAAGAAAAAATTTTAAGTACTATCATGTAATAATATTTATGTAATTAGTGTATATAAATCAATATAAAAAAATAAATCTTTATTGTACCTCAAACTTCTGAAAGTAAAATTGTTGCCTTAGAGATATTCTTCTACACATAACCCTCAGGATCAATCCGTTCTTTAAATTTAGATGTCATATTTCTAGAACACGGTCCAGACGGAACCAACCTAATATAAGAAGTAATTTTATACAATGAAAAAACTGATAAACCTATAACTTAATTAAAAACAAATATTCATTAATGTGATTTCACTTACATATTGTTGACAATTTTTACGTACTTTCTTCCGTCAGGTCCCTCAGCTCCAAGCTGGCAGATGTCTCCTTCATTCGATAAAGCGGTATTGGATGATATATGAGTTGGAGATGAGGATGGTGCAGCATGTCCTACAGTAGGTGATGCCTCATCTACAGCTGTAGGCCCTGGAGGGGGAGGATGTGAGTCAATGGGAGCTGCAGACAGTGACGATCTACCTTCACAGTAAGTGCTGCCGAACATGCCTCTAAACCTAGGCCGCATTACCTCACGTTGTCTCTTTAGTCCCATATTTTTACCTGAAAATCATTGTTTATCGAATTTTCTACTTATATAAGAATTTGAATTCAATATTTGACACAATATATGGAAAAGGAAATAAGGCAATTTGTTTAATGTCATATTCAAGTACAAACGACGAAAATGACAGTTAACAATCGTAGAAGAAGAACAATAACAACGCTCATTCAATAAGACATAGGACAAATTCTTACGGATACATCAATATATCAGCGTTCAGTCGCTTATCTAGTATATTGCAATGATAAATCAAAATGGTATAATTATTTTGTTTGATTCCACATGACATGGGATTCGGTAAAGGTAAATGAGTCCCCGATGTTTGGATTCCTGAGAAGTGTCTTGGTATATTCAAACGCACCAATTGAAACAATGATACTTCTTCCCTTAAGTGTAGGCTTTTGAATACCTTCTTGCAACAACATTTGTGCTATAGCTAAACTTATAGAGGATACAGTGAATGCATCGTCGATCTTAGTATGGAAGACTAACTCTCCAAATGAACTACTAGCCGGAACAGATTTACCTAAAACACAGTCAGTATACAACTTTCATAATGTCATATTAGAAAACCGTTAAACGAACCAAAAATGGATATTAATGCATACGTGAATGTCCAGATGAGGTTTATGGAATTGACAAATTTTTCAAAAGAACAGATCTCCCTAATCCTTTACATACTGTTGTGAAATCGCTCTCGCCTCTATCGACATACATGTCATCTTTAAGATTTAAGGAAGCTTAAAACAAAATGTAGTATAGACCATCAAATGTGAATATATATAATAACTTCGTCAAAGAAAATGAGATGTACATAATAAGGAAAGAGACGTTGTCCAGATCATACTAAACACCTTGAAGTAGAAGATCGGTCATGGAAGGCAAACGATCCTTAGTGTTTGAAGTGACGAATTTTCCTGCATACTTTATTCCTTGGGTTGGAACAATTTTGCCACATTCCTCCCAACAGAAGGAATTACTACCATCCAGAACTAGTCACCATGTCGACATTCCTTGAATAAGATTTTCAATGAAATTCCGTACATAATATACTGAAAAGGAAATAATTTATGACGTTGATTACAAAATTCAGTTACAAACACAATTTAATCACTATCATAACTTAATTGTAAATTACAATCTTCTTCTTCGAAAGAATAAGAATCAAACTCGGGCTCTTCTTCAGATCTTTGACCCTCGTCATCCTCTTTAGATGAAATTTCAACATATTCGTTAGATGGATCATTCAAAGGTTCATTAATGTCATATATCATAGATGCATTTATAAAAGTGACATTTTCTTGAAACGCTTTAGTTTCAACTCTCTGCTCTCCTTTTCTATGTGATTGGAAAACACCTATAGGTTTAACTGTACAAACCGTGAACCAATCTATCTTATCTCATCATAAGCTTGGAAAAGGGACATAACACACCTATTTGGCTTGCATTGCCAACACGAAAGGTTCAAACTGTCTCAATCTTCTCCTTATGTTGACTTCAACTAGATTGTATAGGCTATGCACTTTTGTTCCAACATTTTGAGTCGGGTCATACCAGTCACATTTAAATATCACACACCGCTTAATTGGAAATCCATTATGGATCCCGCACATCTGAAGCCACATATACTCCACTCTTCTGCAAATTTAGTTTCATCCCCGACCATCCCGAAAAAGTGTTCAGCAGACTCATCAATATCAATATAACCTGTGTGCTAAATACACAGGTAGATGATCCATACAATCGAAGAAGCTTAGAGGAAAAATCCCTTCTAACTTGCAGAGAATTACTGGAATTTCCTTTTCTAGTTTTTCCATTTCTACCAACTTGAATTCAGATGATGTTAAACTTTTGAAAAACATACTTAATTCTGTTATTACTTCCCAAACCTTATTTGGTAGCAACTCTCAAAATGCAATTGGAATTAGCCTTTGCATAAACACATGACAATCATGACTTTTCATTCCAAATAGTTTGTACTTCCTCAGGTCCACACACCTAGCTAAGTTTGAAACAAAACCATTAGGAAACTTTAGACTTTTCAACCATTCACACAAAAGCTCCTTTTGTTTTTTGTCCAAAGTGTAACATGCTTTCGGATATTTACCGATGCGAAGATCTTTATGTAATTCATTCCTTCTACAAAAAAGTTACAAATCAGCTCGTGATTTTGCATTGTCTTTTGTCATTCCTTCAATGTTCATAATGGTATTGAACAAGTTGTCAAAAATATTTTTCTCAATATGCATCACATCTAAATTATGACGTATCAAATTCGTTTTCTAATATGGCAAATCCCAAAATATACTTCAACCAAAGTTTTGACTAATGCTTCTATTTACTTCATCGGCTTTAAATTCTGCTACTTTTAGCAAGCCTAATTCCTCAATCTCTTACAAAATCTCTTCACCAGCTTTTAGAGGAGGAGAAGGAGGATGTGTTTTTACCATCCTATTCTTAATGAACTTATGTTTATTGCGCCTAAATGGATGATCTGAAAGAAGAAATTTCCTATGATTGTCAAACCAACATATTTTTCCCCCGTTTGGAAGATAAAACGTGTCAGAATTATTGCCATAATTAGGACAAGCCAATTTTCCAGCTATGCTCCATCCAGATAACATGGCAAATGCTGGAAAATCAATAATGATCCGCATCAAAGCTGCCCTCAATACAAAATTCTCTTTCAAAGAGACATCATATGTTTGAACTCCATATTTTCACGGATGCTGCAATTCAGATATCAATAGTTGTAAGAAAACATCAATTTATGCTTCGGATTTGTAGGCCTTGGCACATTCACTGTTAAGAACACATGTGCCTTTTGTATACACATCTAAGGAGGCAAATTATAAGGAGTCACTATGATTGGCCATGATGAATATTGCTGCCTGGATTCTCCAAAAGGTTGGAATCCATCCGTCGACAATCCCAACCTAACATTTCGACATTCAACTGCAAAATCAAGATGGGTGTCATTAAAATGCTTCCATGCCAGCGTATTTGATGGATGACTCATTACTCCATCTTCCTATTCGTGTTCAGCATGCTATCTCATGTAATAACATCAGAAGTATAAAGTCTTTGAAGTCTCGAAGTTAGCAGGAAATAATACATCCGCTTCTATGGTACTAATTTCTGTTTCATTGAACGCTTTCTAGGGTTAAACCTAGATTGACCACAAAATTTGCACTCTTCTAAGTTCACATCATCTTCCCAATACAACATACATCTTAATTTGCAACAATCATTCTTTTCCATAGGAAAACCAAGCCCCTTAATAGGTTTCTTCATATTGTAAAAACTATCAACCATTGTATGATCAGTAGGCAATGATTCATTATACTATTCAAGAATTTTATCAAAACTACGGTTCGAAATATGTACTTCAGACTTTATGTTCAATATTCGAGCAATTGAAGATAATTAGGTCATTGTCTCACAATTTAGCCACAATTCTCAGCCAGTTGACTGTAGTAAGTTAAAAAAATGTTTTGCTTGTGGGTTAGGTTCTTCTTCAAGATTTTCCCTATTTTCCTGAAAGGTATAACCGGCCCCATCATAAACTATTTGCATGTACGGATTTTCAGTACCATCCACATAATTTGTTCCCCTTCATACTCATTTAAGTTGACAGACGATTGTACTTCATTATCCCTTGAGGTGCTAGAAATCAATGGTTCCCCACGTCGTGTCCACTCAAAATAATTGGAGACAAATCATTTTCTCAACAAATGCCCATTAACTTCATCAATAGGAAGGAAGCATTTGTGTTTGCACTTTTTACATAGACATCTGATCTTTGGCTCATCCATACATGCAGGTTGAGAACATGCATAATGAATAAAAGCTTCAACTCCCTTAACAAATTCAGGATTAATGAAACCATTAGGTATTAATCGTTTATACATCCAAGATCTATCCCGGAAACTCATTTCTGGAAAACTGCTGATTCAAAACAGTGAATCTATAGTTAGTATCATTAATGTTAGCCAAATATTAAAAAACATCTAAGATAAGACTTGTGAATCAACAGAACAAGTTCTCGTTCTGACTCCTAGGCTCCAGGTAATAATTACCGACAAGCCTCATGGGAGCTTTATCACGGGTTATGTGTTAAGGTTTATGGGTTGAGATGTAAAATATTTGTATCTGAAGATCGAACATATATGTTTGTAATCATATATGTTAGAATATAATTAATGTTAAAAGTTTGATATTAAACCTATATTAAATATGTACTATTGCCAAATATAATAAGTATTCATAAAAATATGAATACTTAAATTAATAAATGAGTTTAACATATACAATTAGAAAAAACAACCATGTAAAAATTTGCACATAAAAAGTAAACAAAACATAATCATATTAAAGAGAGTCAATGAAATAACAGATTGACATAACAATAATATAAGTCAAATTCATCCTATATTAATACACTGATAAACCGAAGTTCATACCACAAACAAGTTTCAGTTCGTCCAAGCCAAATTGAATCAGCCATGTAAAGTACAAACCACAAACAAATACCCAAATTAAACCAAGTTCACAAAAACATAGTCGAAAACAAATTCACTGACCTCAACCGACACGCAGAAGGATCTTCCTAAAGTACCTGAAAGAAGATGATGACAAAGCTACAATTAATAATATAGAAACTGATACAAGTTCTCGATTAAATTGTGTGCAAAGTCATTGTTGACATTGTCAAAAATATAAGGAAAGTAAGGTCATTTCCATACCTATTAAAGCTTCTCTTCAATCTCGTTCAGAAAATAAATACTGCCAACAAATGAGTTCCTATAACCAAGAACAAAATTGTTAACAGTTTATAAAGTGGGATACATTAAAACAATCATATAATACATCCGCTTTGTTTATATCATTTGAAATATTAAAAAAGAAAGACCGAGGTCTTCTAAATAAAGCAATTGATAAAAGTTAGGACCACAATTAAATGAAGCATAACTCACAACTACCTTGACAGGTTCCTAATAAATGTAACTACAGTTGATAGTTGGCATTTCTTGTAATTCTACTAATTCAATCTCAATCATGATAAGTTGATGTAATGTTTAAACCTTAACGAGTTGTACCTTAAATTAGAAAATAAATACTCGAATCTTATATTCAATTTTTATGAGAGATTGTATCTATTTTGCTTGTCAATTTAACGAAGAATATCTTTCTCCTAGTAAAGAAAAATATAATTTAGAATCAACAAATTAAATTAAAATATAATATATGCATATATTCAACAGATAGAAGTTATTGATGTGACAGTGGTAGACATGCTTTTGTGTATTATAGTAGCTAAATCTCTTTTAGGTCACTACATGTTTCCAATTATAAATCCAATATAATGAACGACATATAATAAAAAAAGAAGGATAATAGATTTTAAAGTGTTAAATCTTTTAATTAAGTATTCAAACTTTTCAAACTTTCCATTAAGTGAACTTTTTATAATTTTAACAATTCAATTTAAAATATTAATTTTGTTAGTATTTTACTGATTTGGCTAGTTCCTCCTCATTAACAAATTTTGATATGAGTAAGTGTCTCCTACAACTTTAAGTTTTCATAACCTAAAAAATACAAATCTTACATATGCAACATAAAAAGACTATAATCCCCAAATATTTATGTCGTATAATAAAAAGGATCATATAATAATTATATCATAGTCTAAATTTAAAAAGAACCAATTAACAAAATGCAAATATTTATATCATTTGCATGCAAATATTTATTCCAATTGAATTGAAAATCATCCCAACTTCACAAATCACCCATAAACTCATTCTTTGATACAAATCAACACGACGTCATTTGGGAGGTTATAACATTATCAAAATGACGTCGTTTGGTGTAACACCAAACGACGTCGTTTTCTTCAACTTAATAACATTCCCCCGCAAGCAAACGGCGTCGTATAGGTTTTCAATTTACTGACGGAAAATTCCGTCGCTATATTTTATCAGTAATATCAAACTAAATTAATCTACCGTCAATTCCCACGCCTATTTTCCGACAGTATTGTTCCCGTCAGTAAATTATATTTTCTCGTCAATATTACTGATGAATATATTAATTCTGTCGGCAATTTGTGACGGTTATTTAGCTATCGTTATTTTTCCGTCGCCAATTCCTATTCTCCCTGTATTGCTTGCCGACAGTTTTGCTCCGTCGCTAAATTTAAATTTACTCGACACAATTACCGACAGCTTTACATATTCTGTCGGTAAATAACGACGGTTTCTATTTGATCGGTATTTGTCTGTACCAAATTCATTATTTTCTTGTAGTGGTGTGTTTGCTTTATCAATTAGTTTATTAACTAGTCAGTCAATTTTCATAAATTAGTAAGTTCTTATAAACTAAAAAAAATCAATTATTTTCATTTAACAATCTTCTTTAATTAAACTTGAAATATAGAGACAATCTTTTTGAATCAAATTTTAAAATTTTAAAATTTATTTAATTTTTAGCCAGTTTTATAACGTTCTAATATCAATTCTTTTATCTTACCCGTTTAAAACAATGATAAAATCTATATTTCTGATAAGTTGTAATGGGATTATTAAATTCTTCAAATTAATTAGCATTTCTAACAGAATTAGCTCATGCATATTGCATTCTCCAAACTCGTTTTCGTCTTCTTTACGTTATTTATCTAAATATAAACACATTTAAATATTTTCTTGTTTTGATAATGAGATCATCCCAAATGATATCTCTTATTTTCAGGGTGAACCACTTAACAAATTTTTATTTAAAGATTCTATTAGATAATGTGTGATAAAGTAATACAAAATAAAGATTTACATGTATAAAGACATGGAATAGATTCTCCATTAATCACTTTACCATAAAAACGAAGATGCTTATTGATTGTGAAATCTTGTTCTAATTCGCTAATAATAGGAAGGAAGAAGGGTTTTAAGGTTCTTCGCATGTTAAGACCATTTTGGCTTAGCAACTGAGAGCTTCTCTTGAAACGCCAATGGTGAATATTAGAGAAGATAATGGGAAACACCATAGACCCCAACTACCACAAGCAAACGGTAACATCTTGGCTTCTGGATGCAAACGAGGGATCAGGAGATGGGTTCCGGTAGCCGCCGTTCTGTTCTCCGTCGTCCTCGTTGGTTACTCCAGGATTTGGACCATCTTTGTAAGTTTCTTTTTTAACATACACAAAATGTGACTTACCTAATGTTTTCATCATCTCAAGTTCACCCCATTAGCCTTAATCCTCCATTTTTCTTCATCCGTTAAATATGAAAACTAAAGGTGGAAGATTGAACAAGTTTGTGGAATTTTGGATGATTATCCTAACATTATCTTTCGTTTAAGTTTTGCTTTTGAATTTTTGTTAAAAAAATTCTTAAAAAGACAGATTTTAGATTAGTTTGAATTTAATTTACTTTGTATGATTCTTCAATGCTCTCTTAAATGCAATTTAATTCTATTAACTTTTATACTTTTCTAATAAAAATTATATTAATAAATTGTCCGATCACATATATATAATAAATAATATACCAAAAAGGAAAATATACTAATGTTAAGCAAGATTTTTTAAGTTACTGCCTTTAAACACAATTATAATCATAATATTGCATAAACTTTAATTTAAAACTCTAATATTAAGAATAACATATAACAATTTTTTATTGATAAATTACTTAATTATAACAATTTAATATATCTTAATTGCATTTAATAGCTTGATATGTAAGTTATATTTTCTATTTCAGGTTCAGATTGAACTTATTTTCTTCGAAAGATAACTCTTCCTTCATTTTTTTTTCTTCATAATATTGTGTTATTTGTTCGAATCTGTGCAATATTAGGCCAAATTTGAAGCATCTCAGACATTTCAGTCTGTCACAGCAAAATTACCATTCGGAGTGAAAGTTGTTAGCAGCAGAACCAACGTTGAGCCATATCAGTTCACACTCAACTGCCCTGAACAAAAAGCTACACCGAAATGCAGTACCAGTGCTGACTATCCTCCCACTCACAATGCCAAAGAAACTATATCAACCCAACAATGTCCTGAGTACTTCAGATGGATTCACCAGGACCTGGAGCCCTGGAAACAGGAGGGAATTTCCAGGTCCACCCTGGAAAGTGCTAAAAGTGTCGCACACTTCAGGCTTGTTATTGTAAGTGGCAAGGCTTATGTGGAGATATACGGGAGGCCATTTCAGACAAGAGATTTGTTTACATTGTGGGGTTTTGTTCAGCTTCTCAGAACCTTCCCTGGAAAATTACCTGACCTGGAGCTGATGTTTCGTTGCGGAGATCAGCCTATGATCGTGAGAAGTGCACACCAAGCAAGTAATGCCTCTGCCCCACCAGCTTTGTTTCAGTATAGTGGAAACAGTGACTCGTTAGTCATCGTCTTCCCTGACTGGACTTTCTGGGGATGGTAAGTAAATATGGCCTCCACAACTGTATTCTTTAACTTCACTCTTAATCAAAGTTCTAAAATTCAAATTATGCAGAATCAACTACGGAAAATATAATAAAGATTTGATAACAGGGCTGGTCAAATTTGAATCCCTTAAAATTCAAGTCTAAGTTTTTTTAAAAAAACCTTAAATCTACCATAATTTAGTCTAATTACTTAAACTTATATTCCGTAAAATATAATTTAATTCGTTAATTTCAATTTATTCCAATCCAATTTCTCATTATTGATCAAGCTTGAAAAAAATTCTTAAACATGAACCTAAGTAACCCTAAAACTATATTAATTTGATGTGAATACTTAAAACTCATAACCTATCAAATGATTCAATTTCTAATCCAATTTATCTTTATTGATCAAGTTTAAAAATAATTTTCAGCCTCAACCCAAAAGTTCCGAATACATAAAAAATGAACCTGATAAAACTATATTGATCATTAACTTTGAGTCGGGTTTAGACTGGCCGATCTTTTTTGTCATCTCTAAATGCAATTATGAGCAGTTCCTCCTAAACCTTCCTGACGAGTATTTAAGCTTGTGGAGACCAATCTACTGATTGTTATTTTGATATTTGTTTGGGTTGTTCAGGGCTGAGACCAATGTAAAACCATGGACAACTACGTTAGATCTCATATCAGAAGGCAACATCCGAACTAAATGGCAGGATAGGTCGCCCTATGCCTACTGGAAAGGAAATCCAGGAGTAGGTTTCTACAGGAGTGACCTCATGACATGCAATGTCTCAGACATCCATGACTGGAATGCTCGTCTCTACGTACAAGTACGTTTCTTTTCCCATATTTTTGTCTTATGAATTTCACCAGAAACCTAGAGATCGAGCACTAGCTCTATGAGATAGTGAATTTGGATGAAGAAGACAGCCATGGACTTGTTACTGTTTCCATTTTCAGGACTGGAGGAAAGAAAAAAAGCAAGGGTTTAAGCATTCAAAGCTAGAAGACCAATGCACCCACAGGTTTGTTCATTAAATTAGGGTTACTTCAGATTTCTTAAATTACATGTTGTGTTGTTTAATTTAGTATCTGATCTTCTTAAAGATACAAAATTTATATCGAAGGATGGGCGTGGTCAGTGAGTGAAAAGTACATATTAGCATGTGATTCCATGACCCTCATCGTCAAGCCATCGTTCTACGATTTCTTCAGCAGAAGCCTGGAGCCAATGAAGCACTATTGGCCTCTTAAGACTGAAAAGCTATGCAGAAGCATTGAGTTTGCGGTGGAATGGGGAAACACTCATCCTGACAAGGTACTTGTAGGACTACTATCTGGCCAAATCAGAATTAATGTTACTATTGAGTCAGTCTTAAAACCAAAAGTCGTATTTATCACCTGATTTGACACCATTACAGGCTCAGGCCATTGGCAAGGCCGGAAGTGAGTTCATTAGAGAAAGTTTGAAAATGGAATACGTGTATGATTACATGTTTCATTCCTTAAACGAGTATGCAAAACTCTTGAAATTCAAACCAAGAATACCAGAAGGAGCAGTGGAGCTCTGTGCAGAGCCATTGGTGTGCCCTCAAACTGGTTTATGGAAAGAGTTCTTGTTAGATTCAATGGTGAAATCTCCAAGGGATACACCTCCATGTACTATGCCCCCTCCTTTCGATAACCCTACACTACAGGCTCTTCGAGAGAGAAATGAGCATATCATAGAGCAAGTCGACTTGTGGAGGAGTAAAAGGTGGCAGGACAAAGACTAACCATTCAAGGAAAATGGGATTGAGATGAGTTGCTTCATAAGTAGGATCTTTGTACGATTTGTAACTTATCCTTTTCGAATGAAGGTTCGTAATCAGAGTCATAATATTACAGTTGCGATCGAAACCCAAAAAAGGTTACTAATCATCGCAAGAAAAGCTTTCCACAATATATATTGAATGGAAGATGCACAAAGTTATACAGATCCTAATTTCAAGTTTGTATTCTGGTACAAAGAAGAAGAGATTTGATAATAAAGACATGATTCAATTGTAACAGTTACAGTCCCATTAAAAGAAGTAATTCACACTCAGATTGACCCAAGCCAGTTCAATGACACTCAGAAAAAAAAAGAAAGGCCAAAACAATAAAGTGTTTTTATGAATGGTGATCTTTTGTTGATCAATTTAATTGATCAGAAAGCTCTCCCTTTGACAATGTCCAAGCTCATCTCACTAGGATCAGTTGCTTGTAACTCAACTTGGATTCCTTCCAATTCCCTCTTGAATCTGTCCTTGGAGCTCGCATAAAGCATCTTACTCCTTACCCTTGAAGTGTCGGGTGACCTGCAAGTTAAAGTAGACAAAGAGTGTATATATGTTTATGTGAAGTAAGAAATAGTTCCAAGGAATAATCCTTGATACACAATAAGGATATGATTTTTAGATGCCAATATTGAATATTTGATTGAATCATGAACTGGAAATTCGTATATCATGATTGATAATTAAATTGATACATTTTACAAAATCCTGAGACCCTGAATGTATGATTTTCAAAACACTCCATTTAGAGAAGCATTGTGAAACAAAATATGACCTTAAATGCAAAGATTGAATCTTTGATTGAATCATGATCTGGGAATCCTGTCAACAAGCAGACTAGGGTTTGAAAGTAGGTTAAAAATGCAGCCAACGGGAGCTAAAAATGGCTCGAAAACTTTGGAAAAACATGCTCACCAAGCAATAAAGAAGATCTTGCTTTTCTGGCAGTTCTCGTTCGTTGTAAAATCAAAATCAAACACAGCATAACGACACTCATTGGGTGGAAGAGAGTTGGTGAAATCGTCGTATGTCTCATCGGGACTCCCAACTTTTTCTACTGTCACCTGTTGGATCTTCTCATCTATCTTGAACACAATGAACCGATGGTTCCTTTTTGCTTTTAGTTCTTGAAACTTGAGCTTGCACTGGTCATGCACCGCCATACCAGATGCTGAGTTTGCCTGCCACAACATACATACAAAACTTCTGTTAAAATTGAGCTTTTTCTAACATGATTGTGTTGGAAAATGATGAATCCCTCTTGAAAAAGAATTTATTCAAAACACCTGATTACGAATTATAATAGCATATACAAAATAAGAATTTTTGTTAATATTGAGCTTTTTCTAACATGATTGTGTTCGAAAAGAATGAATTGCTCCTAAACAAGAATTTATTCAAAACACGTGATTACCAATTACCATAACGTACCATGTTGTCCTACGATGAAAGAACTCAATTTGCTACTACGAACCAACAAAGAAAGAACAAAAAAGAAAAATCTGAAACAAAGAGATGTAAAATCTCTTTTGTTATTGCATTAATGGAAGAGAAAGAGAGAAGAAGGAGAGAGTTTTGTGGGTGAGAATTAAGGGTTGCTATTGGAAAGCCTTTAGCAACCTTAGGTTTAAAAACACTCTCCTTGTGTGTCTCTTCTCAAAGTCCATTTTTAACCTAATTGAGAAATTTATTAGGGGCTTAATTTGAATTTAACATTTTAATCCTTTTGTTTTTGTTTTCCAAATTTAGAGTATCTTCATACTAAGTCTAACCCATAGAGTTCGATAGTTTGTTGGATGTGATTTAACCCATAGATTACGTGTTTGTTTAATATGTTTATGCAATGTTTTAAAAATCGGATTAAAAATTAAATTGATAAGATAAAAGATTTAAATTTTAGAGTTTAATCGTTAGTATATAAGCAAAAGTAAACAAAAATAAAAATTTTAAAATAATATTGAAGAAGGAAATTTTCCTTGTCCATTAAAAAAGTTAAAGTTTAATTTATAAAAAAAGAACTGTTAAATAAAAATTAATTAATTTATCTTAATTAATAAAATCTGTTAGTTTATAAAGATTGCTCGTTAATTAGTAAACTAACATGTATTTAATAACAAAAGTTATTAAATTAAACCGAATTAAAAATTGACCAATTTAAGACTTTTACAATTGAACCGTTTGACCAATTCATTTTTTAATTTATCGGTTTTAAGGTTAAAATACACATATACCAAGTTAAAATTCCTATTTATTTATTAAAAAAAAAAGTTAATAAGTTGGCAAAGGAAAGCTCCCCAACAATTTCTTCGAACTAAGATAGTTTTGAGTTTTAAAGACTTCATTAGTCTCTTAAAATGAACTTACTATTTAATTTTAAACCGTTAACATGTTGATTTAATTTAGGCGTGATAACAAATGTTAAATAAAGATATTACCGTGTAAGTAGTTGAAATTCCTATGTATTTAGGAAATCATTAATGAATTGGCAAAAGCTTACATTAAGACTATTAGGCATTTGGTTTGAGTACGGAGTTGGCTATGGATATGGGTATAATAGTAAAAGGAGGATGGGGATGGGTATGAAAAATAAAAAAATAACGTTTTATTTGTAACTTGGGTTTCTGTATTAATGTCAATAATGTTGTTTGGTTTGTTGCATTAATAGGAATGAAAGATAATACAATACTATTTTTACTCTCAATAAAAATGAAAATAATTTGCACTTCATATGTAAAACCAAATAAAAGTAATTCTTCTCTTTACCCAAAGGTTAAGGCTTTATCAAAACAAAAAAGGCACGACTTTTATGATAAAACAGGCGTTAAATAAAGATAAAGAGCTTGTGTCTTTATACGAAGGTTAAAAACTGTAAAAAAAAATACTTCTGTTTCGATATTTTTGAAAGCCATTAAGAGTTTTACAAAACAAATAAACAAACACCAACGTAGAAGACGATTCGTTATGTGTTTTTCCTTTTTTTTAAGAGTTAAAACTATATACAAAAAATCAAATTAAATTACAAAACAATTATAAGGGGGGAAAAGGAGCAGACTGGTTTTATGATTCTCATTCAATCTATAACCATACGCACTTTCACATCATCAAACCATATAACAGATTGGTTATTCTCTTGATTAAATCATAAAACGAGAATATATAAGAAGAAAAAAAGGAGCAAAAGCCTCATTTACAATTAGATGAAACCAGATTCTATCCCGTTTATTTAACATCAAATTAAAACGAGAGATTTCAAAAAATATACCTTGAGGCGCAGAATAAAAAATTCCTTCGTTGATGAGACGTGATAAGGCAAGATGGGAGATCGTAAGGAATTGAGAGGCGATAAGGAAGTAAAGAGGATGGTAGGGCAAAGGCTGGGGATAAAAAAGTAAAAAATAAACGTGATAAAACTTAGATCAGAATGAAAACTCGATACCCAACCCCTTGGTGGGTTTAGTGGATTCCCAAATTTAATGGGATAAATCTATTCTCCTAGAATTGAAAACCCCAAAACAAATACTATTTTTTACAATTATTCTATTCCTTCATTTCCAAACCCTCAAACCAAACGCCTCCTAAATAAAATAAATAGCATCAGAATAAAGGATTCAACATGGATAGGAAATTAAATTTCGGTCAATTTAAAATCAACGGGCTAAGTTTAAGTTGACTAAAAATCAAGTTAGGGATGACAGAAAGCTCACAATTTGATTTAGATCAATATGAAATTAATGGCTTAAATACGAGTTGGCCAAACTTTAGATTGAACTCAAGCCTCTTTTAAATAATTCTATTTTGAAATCACAAAATGACATTATTTAGACGATTGAAACCTGACTTGTAGTTATCCCTACTTCAAGCTAGACTCGAGTCTAAAGGACCAATTTGAAGTTTGATTTGAATGACTCAAAATTTTAGCAAAAACTATATTATTTTTTATATGCTTATTTAATTATCATAGTCTGCTTAATATTTTTTTTTAAAATCCTAAGCCCAATTCGAAATTTGATCAATTCAAAACACATCTATTAATTTTGGTTTGAGTCAGGTCAAACTGATACTCAAACCGAGCCCGAGCTTGTACCTTAATGTCATGCCTACGTGATATATAAAGAAAGATCAATTAAATATTGTTGATCAAAGACCAAGATACGCTGACGTTTCACCAAGAACTTTGATAATTCCATTCCAAGCTAATGGCATATTTGGTTGCTTGTCAATTTTATATACATTTCAACCATCAAAACTTCAATTAAAAGTGATAGGTTGGTTTTGCTTCAAGAGCATTTTAAGTCTTACATTCCAATTTCTTATGATATACTTCATCTTTAAAATAATTTAACTCAATAATTTGAGATTTTAATGTCTTAATTAATTTTTAAGATTTTAATTTTATTTATATATTCTTAAGATATATAGTAAGTCTATTAGAATAGTATTTGTTTAGGTTAATCCTTAACTATGGATATAATCTTAATATTTAAATTAAATAATACTTAAATTAGTGATAATTAGATTCTATAATTAAATATTTCTTTTGAAGTTCTATAATAGCACTTATAAGAAATAGTTAAGACTTTTAACCGGTGAATTTTTTGGTTTAATTTTCAACTTTTCGGTTTGATTTAATTTAATAATCTTTGTTGTTAAAAATCAATTAATTTATTTTTGTAAATTAATCAATTTTTAATTTTTATAAACCAAAATAAATAAATTAATTTTCACTTAATTGTCTCTTTTTTAATTAAATTTTGAATTTTTGGATAAGTAAGGATATTCTTATTCAATCGTTTTTTGAATTTTTGAATTTTATTTAATTTTTTACCGATTTATAATAATCTAATACCTATTGAATTTTTTAAACTTTAATTTTTTTATCGGTTTAAATCTTAAATTTCTTATCTTACAGTTTAACTTTGCTTTTAAAACATTAATCTATTTACAAAAATGAAATTGAGAAGTTTAAAGATCAAATATAAAAGAAATTAACATTTGGAATTTGTTCACCTCCTCTCAAAATCTCACACCATAATTTAAGTATAAAATCATAACAAAACACAATCTATGAAAAAGGATAATACATTTAATAAACATCCAAATATGCTAAAATTTCAAACTCTTTAGTTCTTTCACACACAAGTATTAAACGCGAAGGCCACACACAGAAACGCTAGTTTCGTGGAACCTCAAACCAGAGTACCTCGTGCTTTCATAGTTTTCATGTCTTCAACGCGTTGAAACTTGAAACTAACCGATATTAGAGATGATCCAGTACTCGTTTTCATGTCTTCCATCTTCTTCTTCCTTCTTTCTCTCTATAACAATCCTAGAAACACAGAGTTAACTATCCTGACATAAGGTCTGTCCTGTTTCTCTGTCTCTTCTCGGCTTCTGGTGTATACATAAGTCTCTCCGTATAATCAGCTTTCCAAACGCGGGAAGAAGGTGACTTTCAGTTTTTTCTTTCTATTTTTCATTTCATTCTTTCGTTTATATGAGTTTTTCATTGTTTGTTTTGGTTGAGTTCATTTGAACGTTCAGGAAAATTCAAGAAAAAGTATGTCTTGATAAAGAGTTCTTATATAAAAAATAAATGCTTCCTTTTCCTTAGTAACTTCACGTTTTGTCAATGTCTGGTTTAGTTACGGCTTTCCTTGAAGTTCTGTTTGGTGGGTAGGAAAATATTACAGGATCTTGTAGATCGTAGATTAATAGAGATCATCTCAAAATAGAATGATTTTTCTGGTAAGGAATTAACTGTTAATTCCTCCATTCTCAGGTAGCACTTGCTTCCTGCAAATTCTTGTCAAGGTGTTGAAGAACCATAAAAAATGAGTAATGTCAAGGTAGGAGTGGAGGTTGTGAGTGCTCATGACCTTATGGCCAAAGATGGGCAGGGCTCATCTAGTGCTTTTGTAGAGCTTCATTTTGATCATCAGAAGTTTCGGACTACTACAAAGGAAAAAGATCTGAATCCTGTTTGGAATGAAAGTTTCTATTTCAACCTTTCAGATCCAAAAACACTACCAAACCTTACACTTAATGCATATGTTTACAACCATCATAAACAGAACAACTCAAGAACTTTTCTTGGAAAGGTTCGTCTCACAGGCAAATCCTTTGTTCCTTGTTCTGATGCTATCGTGTTGCATTACCCTTTGGAAAAACGAGGGATTTTTTCTCGTATCAAAGGAGAACTTGGCTTGAAAGTTTTTGTTACTGATGATCCTTCCATAAGATTATCAAACCCTCTACCTGAAATGGGATTCTCTCTGTTTTCTGATTCACGTTCAACTAAGTCACAAACAACGGAGCTGCAGATTCCAGATTCTTCAGTCTCAAATCCATTCACCAGTGACAGAGACGAGTCAAGACGCATATTTCAGCACCCCTCAAGATCAAGTAAATCGTACTCTATGAACTTTGGATCTAATGAGATGAGTGCTGAACCTCCAGGATCCCGAATTGTTCGCATGTACTCAGGTCCTTCATCACAACAAGCTGATTATGCGCTTAAAGAGACAAACCCATTTCTTGGAGCAGGACAAGTTGTTGGAGGTCGAATTGTACGTGGAAATCGACCAATCAGCAGTTATGATCTAGTTGAACAGATGAGTTACCTTTTTGTGCGAGTGGTGAGAGCTCGCCATCTTCCAAATAAGGATATGACCGGAAATCTTGATCCATATGTGGAAGTAAAAGTTGGTAACTACAAAGGAACTACAAAACACTTTGAGAAGAACAGTAATCCTGATTGGAATGAGGTGTTTGCATTTGCAAGAGACAGGGTTCAATCATCTCTGCTCGAAGTTGTGGTAATGGATAAGGACATGGTTAAGGATGATTTTGTTGGTATTTTGAGGTTTGACATGAATGAGATACCCACTCGAGTTCCACCAGATAGTCCATTGGCTCCTGAATGGTATCTGCTTGAATCTAAGAAAGGGGAGAAGAAAAAGGGGAACTGATGGTTGCTGTCTGGTATGGAACACAGGCTGATGAAGCATTCCCAAATTCCTGGATTTCAGGCACCATTACTCCTTATAGTTCCACTGTCTCTTCTCATTTTCGATCAAAAGTCTATCACTCTCCTAGACTCTGGTATGTCCGAGTTAATGTCATTGAAGCACAAGACCTAGTTCTATCTGACAAGAGCAGGTTCCCAGATGCTCATGTTAAGGTGCAGATTGGTAACCAGGTTCTGAAGACAAGGATGGTTCGAAGTCGGACGATGAATGCCTTCTGGAATGAAGAGTTGATGTTTGTTGCTGCTGAGCCATTTGAAGAACATATAATCTTTTCAGTTGAAGATAGGATTGGTCATAACAATGATGTAAGTATTGGCAAGGTTGTTGTACCACTGAACGCGGTTCCGAGGCATGCCGATGATCATCGGAAAGTTCCGACCCGGTGGTTTAACCTCGAAAAGTCTATCTCAGCTGCCATAGATGAGAAACATGCCAAGAAAGATAAGTTCTCTAGTAGGCTTCATCTAGGAGTCATACCTGATGGAGGGTACCATGTGCTTGATGCTCCAACACACTATAGCAGTGATCTTCAACCAGCAGCTAAGCAGCTATGGAAGCCATCAGTTGGTATCCTGGAGCTTGGAATTCTAAATGCAGATGGTCTCCATCCATTGAAGTCAAGAGATGGAAAGGGTACATCAGATACATACTGTGTAGCAAAATACGGCCAAAAATGGGTTCGAACTAGAACCATAACCAACAGCCTGAATCCGAAATATAACGAGCAGTATACTTGGGACGTTCATGATCCTGCAACAGTTCTCACGGTAGGTCTGTTCGATAACTCCCAGATTGATGTTCCAAATGGTAATGTCAGAGACTCAAAGGTTGGAAAAGTTCGGATACGCCTCTCTACTCTTGAAACAGGTCGAGTTTACACACACTCCTACCCTTTGCTAGATCTTCATCCCTCAGGTTTGAAGAAGATGGGTGAGCTTCATCTGGCAATCCGATTCTCATACAATTCATTCGCAGACATGGTGTATCTATACTCGAAACCCCTTTTGCCAAAGATGCACTACGTAAGACCATTGAGTGTGATGCAACAGGATCAATTAAGGAAACAAGCCGTGAACATGGTCGCTGCTAAGCTTGGCAGGGCGGAGCCTCCTCTCAGGAAAGAAGTCGTCGAGTTCATGTCCGATGCACAGTCTCATCTCTGGAGCATGAGGCGTAGCAAAGGAAATTTCTTCAGGTTGATGACACTTTTCTCAGGATTTTTCGCTGTTGGAAGATGGTTTGGTGAAGTATGCATGTGGAAAAATCCTGTCACGACATTGCTAGTTCATCTCCTCTTCGTGATGCTCGTTTGTTATCCAGAACTCATCTTACCAACAACTTTCTTGTACATGTTCCTGATAGGGTTATGGAACTATCGTTTCAGACCGAGATATCCTCCTCACATAAACACGACAATTTCCTACGCAGAAGCAGTCCAGCCAGACGAACTTGACGAGGAATTCGACACATTCCCGACGACAAGAAGGTCGGAAATTGTCAGGATGAGGTATGACAGGTTAAGGAGTGCTGCTGGGAGGATTCAGACAGTGGTAGGAGATGTGGCTACACAAGGAGAGCGATTTCAGGCACTCCTGAATTGGCGTGATCCTCGAGCTACGATTATGTTCCTGACATTTTGTTTAGTGGCTGCTTTGGTGTTGTATGCAACCCCTTTCCAGGTTCTTGCTCTCACGGGTGTGTTTTACTTCATGAGACATCCCAGATTCCGGCACCGAACACCACCTGCACCGATCAATTTCTTCCGTCGCCTTCCTGCTAGGAATGATAGTATGTTGTGAATGGTGCTTGTAAAGCTCTGGGTTAAGATTTATATGCATGTAGTCATTAATTTAAGAACACATACGGGAAAATGGTGTATCTGCAAATTGCTGGTTGCGTGAGTGTAGGTTTGGCATGTAACAGGATCCTCTCTTCATTTTACTCTGTAGTTATCCTGTCCCATGAATCTCAGCCATCTATTTATGTCGTATAAATAGATGGTTGAGATTCATGAGATAGAATAGGGACAGAATCAAATGGACAGAAGATCCTGGCTCATTTCGTATTGGGTAGACTAGAGATTGAGTTTAGGGCGAAAATTTTATGTTTAGGCTCAAGTTTGACCTAATTAATTTTTTAATTTAAAATTTAAAACGACATAATTTTAGGTTGAGGTTAAACTCGAACTCAATTAAATTGAAACTCAATTAAGGGAATATAATTTAATAAAACAATTATATGTTACATTTTTTACCCAAATGTATCAAAAATTATATTAGCCGAATCAAAATAAAGTATTATAAACCCAATATCATGTATGTTTTTTTTACAACTATCTTTCAGTCCGGTCCAATTCAACCTAAAATCAATAGATTTGACCTGGTCAAGTTTGTCTCATATATATAAGTCCAAAAGTTTTAGAAAAAAGATGTCAGTTTTTAAATTTCAAATTAAAAAATATAATTAGGCTGAATCTTAGCCTAATCAGGCTCAGGCTCAAACCATGTACCTCGGGCTGGATGGGCTTAGAGCCTTACCTATTCTCGAAAATTTATTTTCAGGAAGGGCCTCACTCTCCACAAAGAAGTGGGTAAAGATGAATTACACATCATAGTCTTAACCATATCTAACGAAGTTTTATTACACCTTTATGTCACATCATTTTGTTGTGGTGAGCCTGACATTAGGTATTACGAACAAATAATATATCTTTCATGGAATTAAGCAAAAGGACCAAAATTTTGACCGCTTTCATCATACTTACCATAATATTCACAACCTCTATCAAACCTATCGAATTGCCTTTCAACCTCATTAATATAAACCTTCAAGGTGTTTACAACATGAGATTTATCATTTAGCCTTTTAACCTCATTAATATAAACCTCCAAGGTGTTTACAACATGAGATTTATCATTTAGCAAAAAAACACATTCGTAACGTGAATAACAATCTATAAAGATGATAAAAATATTTTTCTTTATTGAAAGTAGGCACAACAAATGGTCCACACACATTAGTGTGAATTATTTCAAGAAGCTGAGTGCTTCTTGTAAGTCCTTTCTTTAATGTGTGTTTTGTTTGTTTTTAATTCAATCCACACAAATATTAAGATTAATAAAATTCAATTTAGGAAGTATTATTTGGAAATGTGTCCCAAACGCTTATACCACAAGTAAGCATATCTATCATTAATTAAACTACGTTTAATACCAATATTGGGATTCTAAGTCAATAAAGTTTTAGCATAAAAAATATCTATATTTAATATATATAAACCATCACACAATACACCGATATCAATCATGTGGTTATGCCTATACAAACGAAAACTACCACTACCAAATTTAAAAGAATATCTGGATCTATCAAGTTTGGACAAAAAAACTAAATTCTTATGTATACTATGTACATAAAAAGTTTCACATAAGTCTAAATGATATCTAATGTTTAGGATTAAGCGATAAACCCTGACAGTTTCCATTATAACTCTCATTTCATTGCTTATATAGTTAATCCTTTCATTTGATCTTATAGTTTCGATTATAAGGATTCCCTGTAAGGTATTAAAAACATGGGTGGTATAACCAGAATCAATTCAAAAGAAAATTCTGCAAGGTTTGTTTCAAAATATACATAAGCACTATACTTACCTTTCTTCTCAGACCATGCCTTATGATTAGTTCCTTTTGGAAATACCCAACCTTCTTATAGAAATGACACCTGCTTTCATCATGTTCCTTCTTGTGGATCTAAGACGATTCCCCATTAAATTTCAAGGGTCCCTTCACTTTCTTCTAATGTTTCTTTCCACCTTTCTTACCAACTCCTTGGTTTTTAACATAATTAATGGAGTGACTTCCTTGATTCTTGAGTCTAGTCTCTTCCGAAACCAACATACTGTGCAACTCTTAGACTTTCCATTTGTCCTTCATGGTATTATAGTTCATTTGGAAATACTCAAATGATAATGAGTTCAAGATGAACTGCATAAGGAAGCTTTCATCCACTTCCATTCTCAAAGACTTAAGTCTTGCTACAATATTTGTCATTTCAATAACGTGTTATCGTATAATATGTGATCCATCAAACTTTATTATAGCACTCCACTCCCGCAATGACCCGAACTTGACATCGATGGTGATATCAGAGTCCGTGCCCCATGAGGGTGGTGTACTAAAGCACTCAATTAGTCATAAATCAGTATAAAAAAATTTTTGAACCACAAACACAATATGCGGAAATCGATATTCAGATCAGGCCCACTTTCATTCATAAACATTTTCAATCAATAGAATTTCAATAGCCAATTGGGCCCTTTCACAAATACATAACACTTTAGACATAGGGTTTTTACCTTCCACCATAAAAGCCTTTGTATACACATTCCAAAAAATTTCAGAATATATTATTTTAAAAAAATGGCGGAATACAAAGTTATACAACAAGTTGCGAAATATACAGTTCAATACAAAATGGAGAAATGAAATGCAGATGCGAACTGATCTCGACTTCTAACCTTCACTTGAATGTTGTATGTTTACTGTCGTTGGCCTAACGGGGTATTCTTCTGATCTTGAAAAATATTTGCAAATTTTAGGTGAGTTTTGCGAACTCAATGAGTGACCATCATCGATGGCTCTCCCAGTCACATAACACATAATTCACACATCTCACTTTATTTCACATTCAATACACTTAATCATTCATATTATGCAGATGCAATGTACATGAGACTCACTTTCTATTTGTTACTTTGTTGTGACCGAGTGCCTAAACTGTCCTATATAGGACTCATTGATAACTGTCCCTTATCCATTTGGGGGATACAGGGCTCATTAAACGTTGAGCCTGAGGCTCTGAATCACTTTTGAGCTTGAGGCTCTTTTTCACTCGTTGAGCTTTAAGCTCTAATCGTTGGCTACTCTGGTCACAATTGCCATTATATTTCATGCATTCATGCAATGGAATGCATCAATCCCATTTATATGTTCCCATTCACTCACTTTCACATGTCCTCAGACCGTAGTCCGGCATTCAACATTAGAGTTGAGTATCACTTTTCATTTACATGCAAATGCATTTTCAGAACATATTTAACAATCCAATTACGTACACTTAGTTCATCCAATTCACATTCAATGAGCACTTCAATATTTCATTCATACATCACATTCATCGAACCTTCTGTCCGGAAACCAACACAATCAGTCACATTCACATAATAATTCAGTAGTCAATTAATACAAAATTCAAATAACAAACAATAAAGTGAGACCATCTCGGTCTACTTACAGTACACTTCAAAGTAGAATTTGCTTCTAAATTCGGGAACGCTTGGATGTGGACACTTGACGTGAACAACCCATTTATGCAAGACACCCATTTCACACTCATCAATAATTACACGCGTATAAGTATTTATTAATGCATAATTGTATAAATGGACTATGTACAATGCATGCTCAATGACAATCCCAGATATATGTTCTAGAACACATATTATGCTCATTCCCTTTTCATAATTCATATGTGTCTAATTGAACTTAGATTTACACTTCATTTGTACATGATCTTTCTAAATTCTTCTTTCAATCATTACCCTTTGCATATGTCTAGCTTATTTATAAGCTTACACCTCAAGAACACTTGGTTACTTTTTATTATAACTCAATTTCTTGTCAACTCTTTTCTAACCTCACATGATCTCATAATATCCAATTCCTATTCATAATTTAGCAATTCAAACATATACACACACTTAGGCACAACGCCCATTTACACAATAACTATAAATATAGTACCCACATAGGATTCTCCTTGTTCTTGGTTAGGATTCTCTTGGTTCCATAAAACAAATCAAATCTCATTCAATAGGAATCCACTTTAAAATTCTACAATGCAAAATCACAAAAATTGCTTCTAGAATACTTGAACCCAAGCATTTTCTAAACTCCATGAACTAGAATCCTTACAAAATTCCAAAAGATCTAAAATTATCTTACCTTTATTCTTCACCAAATGAAGATATCTTTAGCTCAAATGGAAGCTCTTTTCTTCCTCTTTCTTTTTCTCCTCTTGATCAACTTCAAAATCTTTCTTGAAGACTAAGAAGAATTAAACCCTAGCTTAACTCTCTTCTTTTCTCTCAAACCACCAA
>JAOTAX010000009.1:25628708-25676618 GCA_025629825.1 Erythroxylum guanchezii | reverse complement strand
TAAATGCTTAAGTAAACTTCCAACAATGCCCTTCATTCATTCTTACAACTTTAACACTTAAATGCAATCAACTTATGACATAAAATCTTACCAATATTGACATAAATAATTAGTTCCAAAATCAATCCATAACACCTCATAATTCATTTAAATCATGTTTAATTCATCAAGAAAAATTTCGGGGGCCAACATTTAGCCCATAAAGAGACTTTTTCAATTTGTGTACCTTACTCTCCTTGCCTTTGATAATGAACCCCTTCGGTTGTACTACATAAACTTCTTCTTTCAAGTCACCATTTAAAAATGTCGACTTAACATCAAATTGATAAACATGTCATTTTAGTTGAGCAGCTAATGCTAAAGAATTCTTACTGTCTCAAATCGCACCACAAGAGAGAAAGTTTCTTCGTAATCAACACCTTGTTGTTGGCAATACCCCTTAGCTACGAATCGTGTCTTATACTTTTGAATTCTCCCATCTACTTGATTCTTTGTTTTAAAATCCACTTCAATACAATTGCTTTTTTTGTGCAGATAAATCCACCAAATCCCATATACCATTTCTTTTAATGGCTAACATTTCTTCTTTCATTGCACTACACCACACTTCTTTGTTTGCAACTTCTTGATAAGATGATGGGTCAACATTTGCAAACATTGCAAATTGAATTATACCTCCTTCATCATTTATGGCATCATCTAGAATCACCTCAAAACTTCTCAATTGCGAAGACTGTTGTGTTTGTCGTCGCAGCTTGTTTATTGGCTGGGAAGAGCAAGGACTATTAGATGTTCCAAGAGAATTCAAGGGCACTTTCATTTCCGATGAATAAACAAAATCTTTAGCTTGCACAGGAATTTTAGCAGTTGGTGTTGTTTGGCATTCGTTCCAACTCTAGCTTACAAATTCATCAAACACAACATTCCTGCTAATAACTATTTTGCTATTAATAGGATTGTACAACCTATAAGCTTTGGATTGAGATGAATAACCAACAAAAATACACTTCTCTAACTTGCTATCTAGTTTTTGACGATTTTGTTGGTTAATTAAAGTATAAGCAATACAACCAAAAATTTTCAAGTGGCTAACATGAGGCTTCATACCTAACCATACCTCATACGAGGTTTTGCTCCAAACTGCTTTGTGGGTGAGAGATTTAGCAAATAGACTACTGTGGCTACTGCTTCTGCTCATAAATTGTTCGGAAGATTTTTTGCTTACAACAAACTTCTAGCCATTTCAACAGTAATGTGATTTTTCCGCCCAACGATGCCGTTTTGTTTCAGTGTTTATGGGCTTTCAACTCCCTATGAATGCCATTATCTTCACAAAATGAATTAAAATCACCGGATAAAAATTCTCATCCTCGATCTGTGTGAAGGGTTTTAATGTTGTGGTCGCTATGCTTTTTGACCAAAGTCTTGAATTTCTGAAAATTTTGAAAATTTTTTGCTTTGATAATCTGAAAATACACCCAGCTGAAACGACTACAATCGTTAGTAAATAACAAAAAATATGGCTTCCTCCAACAGATTTCGTTTGCATAGGTCCTGTAACGCCCCATATTTGGGGTTAAAATATTGAGAAATTTCAATGCATAGTATGTTTTGCATAATTGAGTTTTTGCTTATTTATGCATAGGCATTTTTAGACTCATACAAATGAATTGTGCATGCATTCATGACATTCCAGGTGTAATTGGTTTTAGAATTCTGATTAAGATGAGAATTTTGGTTTATTTGTGATGGAAATTCATTTGGAAGTTATTAGTAATATTTCGGAAATTTTTGAAAATTTTAGGAATTTTTCTGGGAATTTTGGGATATTAGGAAAAATAGACCAATGACTTAATGACATGTAGCACTCCTATATGTATGACAAATGACGCTCATGTAATGAGCCAAGTGTCAATTTGATGTCAACACACGTGGTAAAAACTTAAATGAATACATGTGTTAGAGGGAAAAATCACTGAATCTTGTTATTCTTCGAATTAAGCTAGTATTCTTTGAAAATCACTGAATCTTTTTCACCGAAACACCAGTTTGGATGCTTATGTTGGTAACGTACTTTGCAACATAAAGAAGTTGGTTCTACTGATAGTTTGCTTCTCCCTCTAGTCTGCCCTTTTTAACCATCACCGAAACCTTGGTGATTTTCTGAAAACAAGGTTAGTAAAGTTTAACTTCCTGAGTTCTATGAATCATTCTGATGATGTGTATTGGACATAAGCACATGCATGAGTTGGATGATGTTTTATATGTTGAGAATGAGCACATGCATGAGTTGTGTGTGAAACAAATTCGATGAAAGTGATAATATTGTGCAGATGTTGTAACACTGATTGCATGTAGCTTAAAAGAGAAACTTAGTAAAGTGGAAAGGTTTCAGATGATTTGGGCGGTGTTCAGAATGGGTTAAATGAGGTGAAGGCATAGAGGAAAATGAGAATGGAAAATATGTAGTAGTGAGAGAAAGCTTGTGTAAGGAATCGGTTTTTAGTGTTTAAATATAGATATGATTTGTTTGAGTTGTGATGAGCTGAAATGGAAGTAGAAGAATTGGTTTAAGTGTGATATGTGTTCATTGAATAAGATTGAAGTGAAAAATCTGGGAAGTTTGAAGATGACGAGCTAGTAGGATTTCATTTCTATGAAAGTTCGTCGCGGCCAACTCTCCTGGGTTCGCCGCGCCTAACTTGAAGGATTTAACTAGAATTCCTTTCGAGTAAAGTTCGTCGCGGCCAACTCTAGGTTTCACCGCGGCGAGTTTGTGAAAGTTTTGTGAGAATTCCTCTCTGGAGGAGTTCGCCACGGCGAACTTTTCTCTACACTGAACATGCTTCGGTATTTTAGGTATAACTTTCTCTGTAGTTATTCAAATGGAGTGATTTTTTTTATTTGGAGTAAACTAGAACATAGCGATACAAATTGTCTGAAGAAATCGAGTTCTAATTCTGCCTTTAAGAATTTCAGAATCTGATTTGAAGTTGAGATAAGAATTCTGATGAAGCTCAAGAATAGCCTGAAATCTTTTCAGTATAAATTTCAATATACTAAACCAAATTGGACGAACTTGGTATCATTGGAAACCTAAGACAAAGAGGTAAAACTTTCTAGAAGGAAGTATTACCTAATTACCTCACCTTCCTAATGAGAATAATTGAGCAAAGTGGACCAGAAAGTTCAAGGTGAAATAAATCTGGATTGAGGAAATTGAGTATGGTTTCACATGATTAATGATGTGGTTTCACATGATTAATGATGTAATAAGATTAAGGATAAGAAACCCGAATTTTTGACATGAACATGCATGATACATATTCAGTATACATGAGTGTGCATAATTGAATTCATAATTGTGCACAACAGTAATATATGTTTTTATTGAATGTTTTAGAGGAGCCCTTATAGCGACCGATTCCAGATATTGTCGGGACTTTGAGGCAATAAGCAATATGGGAGCTTTTGTAAGTAATTTAGACGGTAAATTTTGTAAGCAAGTTTTGATAGTTTTGTTTTGACTATTTTGGTTGCTATTGATTTGGAACATTGAATAATTTGCAAAGCTGTAAGTATATGATATGCTTAAATACATGGTATGAAACATTTATTGACATGTAAATTGAATTTTAGACATTTCTGTTTTTGAACCTGTTAAGTCCTAGTTGTGGGTAAATAGGCATGTCTAAAAGGTTATGCAGCTACTTCTGTGACACTTCGGTGACTTCTGTTATTGACACTTCGGTGTCTTCTGTTATTGGCACTTCGGTGTCTTCTGTTAGTGACACTTCGGTGTCAAGACTTCGGTCTCTTCTGTGACATTTCGGTGTCAAGACTTCAATCTCTTCTGTATAAGTTCCGTTACCCACTTTTGTAAATGGATTTAGCAGTCATCTGATTTTGTAATCTGATATCTGTTTGATTTTGACATAAACTAAATTATGTTCTGATTCTGAAGGGTTTATACTCTCCTGTGTTATGCAGTTATGTTATTTATAAAACTCCGTTTTGAAATGCTTTCTGCCTAACTTACTATTAAAGAAATCTTTGAATGCATGTTGATGCTATTACATGATTCGATGTGATGATTTGTCAGTTTATGTATAGATTAGTTGTTACTCACTAAGCTATATGCTTAGCACGGTGGATTTGCCCCGTGTAGGTTCAGAGAGAAGGACTTAAGGACTAGGACAAGTCAACCGCAATGACCAAAGGATTCTAAGTTTTGTGTTATTCAAAATGTATTTTGAGTTTGTTTTGGGTTTGTATATGACTTTGGATTTCTGTTTGAAGGATTGTAATAACCTTAATGCAAGCTGGGTTCTGAAATTATGATATGTATTGTATCTTTGTTGAGATTCTGGAAATGCATGTATAAAGTGTTTCATATGTTTTGGAATGTTTATTGTTAAATGCTATGCTTCCACGAAATGTTCTGGTTTATTTGTACTGTTTTATGTGGCACTCGTAATATCCTCCAAGCGGGTATTAGGGTGCCACATCTTTTTGGTATCAGAGCATGGTTTAGGTGATTCTGGTTTAACCAACGCTTAACTATTGCTTCTATTGAGTGTACAAGTTGTGTTTTGGCCTAATGTGGTGTCCTATGTTTTGTTTATAGAATTAACGATGGAAGGATCTTGCGATACTATTGACAAAGTTGCTGAGAGCAATCAGCTGAAGCAAACTCATCCAGTAATATCTGGACCCTCTGGGGTCAACTAGGTGAAGCTGGGATGCCACCTCCTCCTCCAGCTCTGGGAGAGGCTTTGATTAAGTTATCCCAGGATATGATGACGTTGCTGCATCGGATGATAGTACCTAAGACTCCAATTGATTAGCTGCAGAAGTGTGGAGCGGTGGAATTTACTAGGACATCTCTGAAGGAATCTGAAAGGGCTGAGTTCTGGATTGAGAAGGTGAAGAGGGTGTTGGATGAGATCAGTTGTCCAGTAGAGCAGATGGTGCACTGTGCTGTCTCCTTTCTGCAGGGAGCAGCTTATGAATGGTGGAAATTCGTTCTGAGGATTCCTCAACTACTGGTGTCTCTGACTTAGGATTTCTTTGCCCAAGAATTTAAAGCTAAATATGTGACGGAGACTTACAAAAAGGAGAATGGAAGCAATTTCTGAATTTGAAGCAAAGAAACTTATCAGTTGCTGATTATGATTGGGAGTTCAACCGATTTAGTAAGTATGCCCCTGAATCTGTACTCACTGAGGAGTTCCGACGTCACCAATTTGTGGATGGATTGTATGATTCCATCAAGGAGCATTCGACAGCAACTACTCTATTGCAGTAAGTGACGTACCATCAATTGGCACAAGTTGCTATGAAAATAGAGAGGCAGGAGATGTTTAGAAGGGAAAGGAGTCAAAGAAGGGGCTTTACTAAAGGAGGCCAGTCCTCAGGGAAACAGAGTCGGGAAGGTACTACTTCTACACCGAAAAATACTCAAAGATCTGTGACTTGGGGAAGGCAATAAAACTTTCCCTCTTCAGTTGTTTCTAGTAGGGGGTCTTCTGGAAGCTGAGGTTCTGAAACCCCAGAGTGACCTGATTGTTCTGTACATCATTAAGGTGTTTGTAGGAGGGCTATGGGGGCATGTTTTTATTGTGACAGTACTGAGCATAAGATAGTCAGTTGCCCTCTCAACCAAGCTCAAACATCACAAGCCAGTCGAGAAGTCTTTCATGATCTGCTGGGAACAAAGGACGTGATAGAGGTCGAGGAGGATCTGGGTAGGGGTGAGCATTATTCGGGCCGGCCCGATTACCCGACCCGGCCTGAATTAATTCGGGTAATAAAATGCTAAAATACGGGTGAATCGGGCTGGGCCGGGTATTACCCGAATTGTTTTCGGTTTGGGACGGGTAACTCCGAAAAAAATTTGAGTTACCCGATTACCCAAATTAGGTTTAAAAGAATTATGAAAATACATTTCATTATTTTTCTTGTAGAATTAACAGATTAATTATGCTAGTTAATTGAAATATTTGGTTATATTATTAGTGAATTCAACTATTTGTTTTGTTTTATGTCTCTCAAATGAGCTATGAGAATGTAATTCAAGGATTTAGTTATTTTGTGTAATTTTTGAAAGAGAACCAAACAAAATTTTGGGTAACCCAAAATTACCCAATTTACCCGAATTACCCGATCGGGCCGGGTAAGTTCAGGTAATGAAATTTTAGGTTCGGGCCGGGTAAGATGAAAAAAAATTTGGATAATTCGGGCTTTACTCGAACAGTGAAAATTTGGCCCGATTAGCCCGAATGCCCACCCCTAGATCTGGGCAGAATAGACCGAATCAGAGTTACCAATCAGAAACTGTGAATCGACTAGCTGTGCCTACTGCTTCGGCTCGAGCTTATGCACTGAAAGCTCGTGAGGATCAAGATGCACCAGATGTTATTGCTAGTATGGTTTCTCTCTTTGATTCTGAAATGTATGCATTAATTGATCCTGGATCTTCACATTCGTATATCTGTGTTGGAGAAGTGTTTGATAAAGAGATGCTTATAGATCAATTAGAGTATGATATCCAGGTAACCAATCCTCTGGGTAGTAGTGTGTTGGTTAATTAGGTGTATAGGAATTGTCTAATTATAATTCAAGGAAATGATTATGTAGCAGATTTGATCAGATTGTCTTTCCATGAATTTGATTTGATTCTGGGTATAGATTGGTTATCCAAGCATCAGACAGTAATTGACTGTAAGGCTAAGACAGTTATGCTTAGGAGATCTGATCAATCTGAAGTAATATTGCATGGCATTCGTACTAGCTCCTTAGCTAATGTGGTATCTGCTATACAACCCTAAAATCTTCTCAAGAAGGGTTGTGATGCATATCTAGCTTTTGTGCTTGATTCCAAGAATGAGGGTGGTAAACTGCTTGACATTCCTGTAGTGAATAAATTTCCAGATGTATTTCCTGAGGAATTACCTAGACTCCCTCCTGAAAGGGAAGTAGAGTTATCTATTGAAGTCATGCCTGGTACTGCTTCTATATCCAGAAAACCGTACAGAATGGCTCCTACTGAGTTGAAGGAGTTGAAGGTGCAGTTACAAGAGCTTCTGGATAACGGGTTTGTTAGACCCAATGTGTCACCGTGGAGAGCACTGGTGTTATTTGTTAAGAAGAAGGATGGCACACTACAGATGTTCATCGACTACAGGCAGTTAAATAGAGTCACAGTGAAGAATAGGTATTCGTTGCCAAGGATTGACGATCTATTTGATCAGTTGGAAGATACAGGAGTGCTTTTAAAGATAGATATGAGATCGGGGTACTATCAACTTCGGGTAAAGGATATGGATATACCAAAGACTGCATTTAGGACCCATTATGGACATTATGAATTCCTAGTAATGCCATTTGGGTTAACTAATGCTCCAGTAGTATTTATGGATCTAATGAATAGAGTGTTGAGGCCTTATTTGGACCAGTTTGTTGTGGTGTTTATTGATGATATTCTGGTCTATTCTAATAATGAACAGAACCATACTGAACATCTCCGAATTATATTACAGGCCCTGCAAGAAAGACAGTTGTACGCTAAACTGAGTAAGTATGATTTCTGGCTTTAGGAGATATCATTTCTAGGGTATGTTGTCTCTTCTAAAGGAATTATAGTTGATCCTAGTAAGATAGAGGCGATTGTTAATTGGAAGCCACCACAGAATGTGACAGAAGTGAGAAGTTTTCTGGGTTTAGCTGGTTATTATCGTCGGTTTGTTAAGGGGTTTTCAGTGATAGCATCCCCTTTAACTAAATTGTTACGGAAGGGAGTGCAGTACGAATGATCTGATAGATGTTGGAGTAGCTTTGATCAGCTGAAAAGTATGCTTACTGAAGCTCCTGTATTATTCCAACCTATTTCTGATAATGATTATGTTTTGTTTAGTGATGCATCTGGAACTAGTTTGGGTTGTGTTTTGATGCAGGAAGGAAAGGTAATTGCTTATGCCTCTAGGCAACTAAAGACTTGTGAATAGAACTACCCTACACATGATCTGGAGCTTACAGCGGTAGTGTTTGCCTTAAAAATTTGGCGGCACTACTTGTATGGTGAAAGATGTAAAATTTTCACAGATCATAAGAGTCTGAAGTATATGCTTACCTAGAAGGAACTCAATCTGAGACAACTACGTTGGTTGGAACTATTTAAGGACTATGATTGTATTGTGGATTATCATCGGGTAAGGCTAATGTTGTGGCAGATGCCTTGAGTCAGAAGACAATTTCAGCATTATCAATGAGGCGAGGTTAATAAGAACTTGAATCTAAAAGAGCTTTAGTAGCTTAGTTGAAAACAAGGCCTAAGTTAAGGCAAGAAATTTGTGATGCTCAGAGAGCTGATGATAAGTTACAACAACTTATCTTGGCTACTCAGGAAGGTAAACAGCCTGATTTTTCTGTGTAAGGAGATGGTGAATTGTATTATAAGGATCAGTTATGTGTTCCAACTAATGATAAATTGAAGAAGAAGCTGTTATTTGAGGCTCACAATATAGTATTTATCATGCATCCGGGTGGGAACAAGATGTATTAGGATCTGAAGCAGTATTACTGGTGGTCAGGTATGAAATGGGATGTTGTAGATTATGTAGCAAAATGTCTAACATGCTAGCAAGTTAAAGCTGAGCACCAGGTTCCATCTGGTTTGTTACATCCTATTTTTATTCCTCAGTGGAAATGGGATAACATTACCATGGACTTTGTCACTGGACTTCCTCTAACTCAAACGAAGCATGATGCGGTATGGGTAATTGTGGATAAGTTTACCAAATCTACTTATTTTCTGCCTGTTCGCCCTGACTATTCTTTGGATAAGCTTGCAGATTTGTATATTAATGAAATAGTGAGAGTGTATGGAGCACCATTGTCTATCATTTCTGATCGTGATCCTCGATTTACTTCGAGATTCTAGAAGTAGTGAGACTGTATGCAGAGAATTAGTCTGTTTAATTGCCAGAAAATGGGCTGACTTTGTCAAACGATCAAAAATAACCCATATGGCATCATACTTCCTACTAGTCTTGGGCAAACCCATCAGAAAGTCCATAGTTACCCATTGCGATTTCCACTCATGAATGGACAATAGCATTAACTTGCTTGAAGGTGCCTGGTGTTCAGTCTTGACTTGCTGACACACTAGACACTTACTTGTATATTCTGCTATATCTCTCTTTATGCCTTTCCACCGGAAATGCTCTTTCAGATCTTTGTACATCCTGGTGCTACCTGAGTGCATGGCATAAGGCGCATTGTGTGCCTCATCCAGTATCTCGTCCTTCACCTCCTTGACATTTGGGATACAAAATCTGTTTCCTACAGTCATGAGTCCATAATCCCTCACTATGACTTCAGATTTCTTGCCATTTTTAATTTCTTCTTGGAGCTTGCTTAATTCTGCATCTTGTGCTTGTAACTCCCTAACCTTCTCTCTGAGTATCGGTCTTACTCTGAAAGTAGCAACAACATATTCAGGTTCTTCCTGCTTCAAACTTATCCTAAGCTTAGCCATCTCTTCCAATAACAGCAGATAAACTGTCTGAATGTGGGCTATTGAGGATTTCCTACTCAAAGCATCCGCCACTACGTTTGCCCTTCCTGGATGGTACTCAATCAACAAATCATAGTCTTTAATTAGCTCTAACCATCTTCTCTGTCTCAAATTCAGTTCCCTTTGGCTCAGTAAATACTTGAGACTTTTATTATCCGTAAAAATCCTCATCTGAACCCCATACAAATAATGTCTCTAAATCTTCAGGGCAAAAACTATTGCTGCTAACCCCAGATTATGGGTCGGGTAATTTAGCTCATAAGGCTTTAGCTGCCTTGAAGCATAAGTTATCACCCTGTCTCCTTGTATTAACACACAACCCAAACCCTTTCTTAAAGCGTCACTGTAAACTGTATAACCCTCATCTCCTATAAGCAGGGTCAGTATTGGAGCACTTGTCAACCTGTGCTTAAGCTCCTCAAAGCTCTTCTGAAATTTATCACTCTAGATAAACTTCTGATGCTTCCTCAATAACTTGGTCATCGGAGCAGTTATCATAGAAAATCCTTTAACGAATCTCCTATAATAACCTGCCAGATCCAGAAAACTCCTCACTTCTGTCACTGTCTTGGGTGTATGCCAATTCACCACTGCTTCAATTTTTCTCTGATCAACATGTACCCCATCTTTAGAAATTACATGTCCAAGGAATATCATCTCATGAAGCCAAAACTCACACTTACTGAACTTAGCATAAAGTTCCTTCTCCCTCAGTGTTTGCAACACTATCCGAAGATGTTCCTCATGTTTCCCTTCACTCTTAGAATAAACTAGAATGTCATCGATAAACACTATGAAAAACTGATCCAGATACTCCCTAAAGACCCTATTCATAAGATCCATAAAAGCAGCTAGAGCATTGGTCAATTCATAAGGCGTGACTAAAAACTCATAATGTCGATACCATGTCCTGAAGGTTGTCTTGTTTACAGTAGACTCCTTGATTCTGAGCTGATGATAACCTGACCTGAGATCAATCTTTGAAAAGACCGTTACTCCTTGTAGCTGGTCAAACAGATCATCAATCCGGGGCAAAGGATACTTGTTTTTAATGGTCACCTTGTTGAATCTCCGGTAATCAATACACATCCTCCATATTCCATCCTTCTTCTTAACAAACAAAACAGGTGCTCCCCATGGCGATGAACTCAACTGTATATATCCCTTCTCTAACAGTTCCTCCAACTGTTCCTTAACCTCCTTCAGTTCAGCTAGAGCCATTCTATACGGTGGTATAGAAATGAGTGCGGTTCCGAGAATCAAGTTGATGGCAAACTCCATCTCCCTCACTGCTGGCAAACTAGGTAATTCTTCTAGAAACACATCTGAAAATTCCCTCACAATTGGAAGATCCTCTAACCTTCCTTCATTTGCATCAGTGTCCACAACATATGTCAAAAAGGCTTCACATCCCTTTCCCATCATCCTGTCAGCCAACAAAGCCGAAATAATCCTTGGTGATGGTGTTCTCCTATCTCCTCGAAAAATCACCTTCTCACTATTGCCCAGATCAAATTTCACCTCCTTAAGGCCACAATCCAGTTTCACATGATACTTCTTTATAACATCCATTCCCAGCATAACATCTAGCCCCTTTAGCTCTAGGGGTAGCAAGTCCACTACCAGTTGAGTACCCTTGATGAAAAGCTCACAATCCCTATACACTTGACTTATAATCACCTGCCTCCCTAGAGGAGTGCTAACAATTAAAGGACTACCCAATGGTATCAAATCAACATCATGCAATGTCATGCTTGCAGAAATAAATTAATGCGTGGAGTCAGAATCAATCAATACATATACTGCAGAACTAAACAACCGGGTCATACCCATGACAACTTCAGGAGTGGCTACAGCTTCCTCTCTGGTCATGGCGAACACCCTTTCCTGAGCCCGACCCCGTGGCCTTCCTGGAGGAATAGCCCTCTTCGTAGCTCTAGAACTGCCCACTTCAGCAACTGGCCTGGTCCCTACTGTTTCTGCTCTCCTGAGGGCTTGCAACTATGACCCCTCTTGTTTTGTTGCTTAAGGATAATCCCGAATCATGTGTCCCTTCTCTTCGCATCAGAAGCATGCTACAAGCAACTTGAAACACTCTCCTTTGTGAAGCTTCCCACAATGCTCACATTAGGGGTTCATATTCCTTCTCCTCTCTACCCTGCTATTGCCCCCTGCAGTAGAGGCTTGCACTGAAGCTGCCCTTGATTGTTCCTAGTAGGGGCACTACTCCCTACCTCACTCTGTGTGTGGAAGCTCTTCTTACCCCTCTTAGGCATTTGAGCACTTACCCCTTTCTTGGAAAACTGTTCCTTGTTCCTTCTCTTCCTGCTTACTTCGTTTATTATATTCTCCAACTTCTCGGCCTGGAGTGCAGCATCTACCAACTGTTGGTAATCACAGAAATTGTGGATCAAGACTTTCTCCTTAATCCCCAAATAAAGACCTCCCTCAAACTTGCGACACTTGTCCTCCTCATTCGCCACAATGTTGGCCGCATATCGTGACAACTGGGTGAACTTCAGTTCATACTCAGTCACACTCAAATCCCTTTGTGTGAGATTCAAAAACTCTCTGGTCTTCTCTTATACATATACCCTCGAGAGGTACTTCTTTCTGACCACTTCCATAAAATTTCTCCATGATAACACTGGAGGCATCACCTGACTGTAGGGCACGGATTCCCACCAATGAAGAGCATCTCCTTGCAGCAAGCTAACTGCATAACCCAGCTTCTCCTCATCAGAGCACTTCATCTAAATCAAGACCCCTTCAGTCCTCTTCAACCATGCTTCAGCCTCTTCTGAATTTATAGTCCCATTTAAATCTACAGTTCCATACTTGCAGAGCTTATCATACTGACCACTCCTCTCCACTAGAGCCTAAATCGGGACTTGTGACCCTTGGCCCATAGCATATGTGAAAGCTTGCGCAAAGGTTTGAAAGAAACGCCGATCTATGGGATCTGCTTAAGGCATAGGAGGAGGCGGTGAAGGCACCTCATGCTGCACACTAGGTGCCTCAGAGCTGGAGCAGAATGTGTCCCTACATCTTGCGAAACATAAGATTCATCTATGCTCCCATGGTGAGAGCTAGATCGAGTCATAACTCCTTGAGTTCTCTTTCGAGGCGGTATTTTCCATTCCTTCAATATAAAACATTCAAAACCTTTAGTTCATGTTTCATGTAAAACAACTTCAAATCATGTAAAACAGCTTAAATCATATAAAACAATTTCAAAGCTTGTAAATCAATTTAAAACAATTGTAAGATATTTGACTTTAAAATAATGCATGCTCATTTCGTGTCTTAGACTACCCACTTCATGCCTAGGATACTCCTAAACTTAGTCACAATCTTGGACCTAAACCTAGTCGCTCTGATACCATAAAATGTTGGACCCCGATTTCGGAGCCCAATATTCGGATTCATAAAACGTGAATGTAATATCCTATAGGGTTCTTTCCATGAACCTTTATTAGCCTTCATCCCATAATGGTGGACTTAGGGCAATTAGCATAACTGCCATATGGGGTATTGGATTAAGATTATCTTAAGACGTCTTGATAGAAGACTTAGAGATCTATAACTTTCATGAAAATCTTGAAGACAGATTCTATCATAGGGTCAAAAAATTTGACCAGATGATTCAAGGTGAATAGTGTACATAAGAAGCAGAGGGTCTACTATAGAGGAAATAGAAAGCAGACGAATGCGAAGCATACGAATGCAGAAATCAGACGAATGTGGAACAGACGAATACAAAAAGCAGACGAATGCGGAAAGCACACGAATGTGGAAAGCAGACGAATGTGGAACAGACGAATGCGAAAAGCAGACGAATTAGAGTCAACTTAAGATAAAGCAAAGTCAACTTAAAACGATGCAACTCTTAACACAAATGGAGTCAATTTAAGACGAAGCAAAGTCAACTTAAGACGATGCAACTCTTAAGACGAATGGAGTCAACTTAAGGCGAAGCAAAGTTAACTTAAGACGATGCAACTCTTAAGACGAATGGAGTCAACTTAAGATGAAGCAAAGTCAACTTAAGACGATGCAACTCTTAAGACGAATGGAGCCAACTTAAGATGAATGACATTATCACAGACGAAGAGACGTCATCACAAATGATATATCCTTACAGACGATACATACAATATGACGTCATCACAGATGAAGTGACGTCATCATAGACAAGACGTCTTTGCAGACGATACATTCTTACAGACAATACAGTCTTACAGACGATATGATATCATCACAGATGAAGTGACATCATCATAGACGATACGTCATTACAGACGATACATCCTTACAGACGACATATTCCTACAGACGATATGACGTCATCATAGATGAAGTGATGTCATCACAGATGATACGTCCTTACAGACGATACATCCTTATAGATGATACATTCCTACAGACGATATGATGTCATCACAGACGAAGTGACGCCATTACAAACGATACGTCTTTACAGACGATACCACTTGATACTCCTAAGTATCTCCCCTTCTAAGGACCATAACTTTAGACTTTGATGTCCAAAAGTTTCCTACTATGTACCGTTGGAAAGCTAGAAGGAAGACCTACAACTTTCTAGAAGGCACATTTGCCCAATTCAGCCTAGGTCAATCCAGATTTTTCCCTGACTTCCGAACACGAACTTTTTTTTTAATGCAAACTTAAAAATGCCATATATAAACTTGAGAGGAAGTCATGATTAAAAAATGCAATCTTATTCCATTTGCATCAAAAGATAAAATTTTTACAAAGTTTTAGTGAGCATTTCGAGCCGCAATTAGACTAACATCTGAAAATCCCAAAATACAAAAGATACATGAATCATAAGTTGCTTAAAATGCAACTAAAGCCTTGCTTTACAAGATTTGCTTCAAATACAAAACATTTCAAAAGTGAAGTGATGCCTTAGCTATTGCCTACTCAACCTCTTGCTCATCACCTGCTTATGGTCAAGAAAATGAGGGTGAGCTTAAAGCTCGTGGATAACAAGTTTATCATCAGTAACAAGCAAAATCATGTATAAACTCACTTTCATCGCAAAAATTTTACTTTATGCAAACTATGTATGCATCACTCTTGTCAACTTATCATGAGCACATAAGCATATCAATATGGTTCAGGTGGATCCAAAAAACAGAACGTATTATGCATTTCCACATAATAGTCTTGCGTAGCCGTGAACTTATGGGAGTCCATGAAGGAGTTCCATGCCACTAGCGGGCAGGCGGGAGAAGCCTTTTGTCAAAATGCACTTGACTTAACTTAGGGGACAACCACAAACCCACATGACTTGTAAAACATATTGCCCAAAAAGGCACATTTTGAAAACTTGATTTCTTAAGCTTGATACATTTTCAAAATCATTTTCATAAATCAAACCAAATTTATATGCATAAATATGCATCACATTTTCGAAGCATTCAAAGAACAATAAATGCACATTTTTGAAGTAGTTGAAACTCATTTATTTCCATTTCTTGAAAGAAACATCAATGGCACCTTACTTAATTATAAAAATGTAACCCACCTTGAATTTTCTTGCTTACACGTTGCTCAAATGTGCCTCTCCTCTTGCTCCTCTTGTCTTTCTTGATTTCCTTTTCATAGACAAAAATCCCAATATCAAATGAGTTTTCAATTGAAAATCCCTCAAAGTATAATCACTAAAATTGGTTCTAGAATACTTAAACTCATGCATTTCCTAAGCTTCATGAAACAAAACCCTTCCAAAATCCCAAGCATTTAGAAAGTCCTTACCTTAAACCTTTACCAACTGAAGAGATGTTTGGTTCCAAAGAAAGCTCTTATCTTCCTCTACCTTTTTCCCTTCTTGTACAACCGCAAAATCACTCTTTAAGGCTAAGAAAAATCAAAACCTAGCATAACTCTCATCTTTCTCTTCTTTTCTCTTTTCTCGTGCTTGTCTCTTCTCTCTTTTCTTTAATCACGTTTTTGGTTTTTTAAATGCAAGGCAACAATTTCCTCTTCCCATTTTGCCCCTCCTTCAATGCCTTATGGTTTCTAAACTTATGTGACTTGTCAAGTTTGCCCTTACACACTCTTACTACTTTAATACTTCAATTCCCTTAACTTATGTCATATTGTCTTACCACACTAACATGCTAATAAACCCAAATATTAATCCCTCAAAATTTCAACATTAATTTCAATCATACCTAATAAAAAAAATTCATGGGCCAACAACACTAAACCAATCAAGAACCGTATTGGATCTGATACCACAAATGTTAGGCAGAAACAGAAAAACTACTTGATATCTGCAATTGTATATTAAGCTAAAATAGAAACATAAAATATCAAAAGATTGAATGAAGAAGAAAAGCACTCTTATGGATAATAATTAAAGAAAACTTATGGCTTATTTATAGCCATACAATAAAAATAACAATAGAGAAATGCAACACTATCAATAACGTGCCTTGACTCAACAAACAATGAAATTAAATAGGATAATTATTAGCAACTAAACAACGTAAACATAAGCTGCCAATTTTGAATCAATTTCTAACACCAATTGGGTCAGCTCGATATCTCTAGGTCTAACACTTAACGTAGTTTCTTTAATGGATTACGAGCTTACTCTTTTCGTTGTTCATCCATCGACATAATTGTTTGAGTCCATTATTGATAATTAAAGCTAGTCTTCTTTAAATTATTTTTTAAAATTATTTAATTTTATTCAATTTTTACCTGATTTTATAATGGTCTAATACTTGTTGAACCTTTTAAACATTAAATATTTTATCTTATAGGTTTAACTTTCGAACCGATTTTTAAAACATTAGTATATCAAATTGTGGATGATACAAATGTAATTATAGATGATGCAACGTAAATATGAGTAATGCATACACAACATTATCGTTGATAACGAATTAAAAAGTAATGAACTTTTTTAAATTTTTTAATTTCACGTTTAATTTTTTAAAATTTTTAGTTAAGTGTGTAATTGTTAAAAATTGTAATAATTCAATTTATAAAGTTGTTTTCGTTAATATTTTATTGATTTAGTTGATGGAACAAACATAAATACTATCATTTGAAGGGGTTACGTGGCTTTTTGTTAAGCTTAAATAGACTCGACCTACAAAATTTTTTTTAAAGTTTAAGTTCGGGTCTTAGACTCGATCAATTGTCATATCTAACATTGAACAAGTGAATCTATTGCCCTTGTGTTTCAAGTTAATCCATTTGGAGGTGTAGTACACCATGAGGTAGACTACTTAGGGCTACAACTGATAAGTGTGAATTGGAGAACGAGTGTTTTATGTTGGAAAGAAAGAAAAAGGCGCAAGAAGAATACACAGGTCGGCCTCCTTGTTCTTGAATCTAGTTGACAGATACTTAAGCCTATTAGGGCGTAGTGAATCCAGGCTAATAAAAGATAATATGGTTAAAGTTTCAATGTATCCCTTCCAATTTTCATGATGCAAACGGTACGTCTTCCTCGACAACTTTGTGATGATTTGGAAAAATTAATACAGGACTTTATTTGGGTGTCACAAGAAAGACAAAGGAAAATTCGTTTTGTCAATTGGGAAGAAGTGTGTCAGCCCAAAAAAGCGGGGGGCCTGGGAATTAAGCGCATTAGATCGATTAACAATGCACTTCTTACTAAGCTCGGATGAGACTTACTTACAAGACCCGCGACCCTATGGGTCCAGACTCTGAAGGCAAAATACCATTTGGATACTCATCATATTCCATAGACTTTAGCTAGGAATGGAGCATCAATAATTTAGAGGGGAATATCAGCGACATGGAATTACATGCGTCAAGGAGCTAAATGGAAACTGGACAATGGATGATGCATCCTTTTCTGGATCGACAATTGGGTCAAAGATTGAGGCCCTCACTATTTAGTGGCTCACACCACCATCCCTGAGAGCGAGATCAATGCTACAATCTCTAATTTTACTAACGAGTGTGGCAACTGGCATTGGAATTTATTCCAACATTATCTCCCTGCCACAGTTTGTATGATCATCGCGTCATTCTGTCCTCACATCAACAACTGAGAGGAAGATCAATTGGTCTGGGGGCACACTAATCACCAGAGATTCACAGTGGCGTTTGTTTACGATTTTATTAAGAATATCACCACAAACGTCTTTAACAGGTCATGGGAGGAAATATGGAAATGGGTAGGACCACAGCGAATCAGGTCTTTTCTTTGGCTGTTGACAAAGTGGAAATTGTTAACCAATTAGCAGCGTGTGACTCGTCATCTAACAACGGAGAATGGTTGTACCTTCTGTGGCCAGGAGGAGTCGACGCTACATGCTATACGAGATTGTCCTCGGGTAAAAGCATTCTGGAGTAAATTTCACCATGCAATGGTTGATGGGGATTTTTTCAATCAGGATGAGACGACCTGGCTCAGGTCTAACCTTCGACAATAAGTGCAATTGAATCAGACAGCGTGGGCTACTATTTTTGGAGTTGCTTGCTGGTGTCTATGGAAATGGTGAAACAGTATCATTTTTTATCCGGGTTTTGTCTGGCCTGTAGATTGAACTAAAATTGTCATGGATTATGTTGATTGGATCCTATGGGCCAGCCAGATGGAAAACCGGGTCTTCCAAGTCCAGGGTTTACCGTTGGGTACATTAGTAGGCTGGACCAAACTCATGGAGGGGTGGGTCAAGATTAATACGGATGGAGGGGTGAAAACGGGATGCAACATTGCATCAGCAGGCGGCGTTATTAGGACTTGCCAAGGTCACTGGTGCGTAGGCTTCCTACAAAATTTAGGAGTAGGTGATCCTCTAACTGTCGAACTCTGAGGAGTGCATTCAGGACTCATGCTGGCGTGGGAGTGGGGATATCGTCGCGTGATAGTCGAAGTGGACTCTTTAGAAGTTATTAACATTCTCTCCTTATCTATTAGCGATATGACTGATATTAATTTTTTGGTGACAGGTATCCGATGGTTGATGCTTCAAGCATGGGAGGTGCAGCTTAAGCATACATATCGAGAAGGGAATCAGTATGCAGATAAATTGGCTAATCTAGCCTCTTCAGCAGAACCGGGTTTGCATATCCTTCAGGAGCCTCCAACGAGTGTTAAGGAAGTCCTACACCATAACCTGCATGGAGCTCTTTACCATAGAACCCTGCGTTCGTAGGGTGATAGGGTTTGAGTGCTAGTCGCTTTTGTTTCTTTCCCTTGGAAACAAAAAAGAAATTCAATTGATGGGCTGTCCTATCTGTGATCTCTATTTCAGATAGACTACAACTTCTAGTTCTTGTCTTGTGAAAATGACTTTGTGTCCCGCCAATTAAAATATAGAACTATCTACTAAGAATTCACATGTCAGAATAATCAATAAATGATAATTATATAACTAGTTTTAAGGGCAGACTTCAGTTAAAAAATAATGATGAAATATACGCAATATAAATATGAGACATAAATTAATCAAATACTATTTACATAATGATTTAACTCAACTCTTAAATTTGAACAAAATTAATTAAATATGAGCCAAACTAATAATTTATTATAATTATTTTAAATTATTAATTTAAGTCAAACTTAATTTATTCAGATCAAGTTTAGTAAGTAAGCTGAGTTACTATATTAGTGACATTTGATTAGTTTATATATGACATTCACATTGGTTTTGTTTCATCATTATTTTTTAATCGAAATATATAAGAGAAGATATAATTTTTAAACGACATAGATAGATACGAGCCGTTTGGAAACCTTTGAATAGAATTCATTAACGAATTGGATTCAATTACATTAATGAGATTGAATTGAATTCAATTTACACTGTTTGGAACAAATCAAATAATATTATAATTGAATTCAATTATACAGTTTGGAACACAATCAAAATGAATCCAATTATTTCATATGACATTTTTACCCTTGACTAAAAAATAATCTTATTAAATAATAAACATTCACATTTACATAGAGCAAGTTATAAACATCAATTTCATTATAAGTGATATCATCAAAAAAGTTCAATATTAAAATGAAAAGAAAAAATTGATTGCAAATGACATTAGGCTAGACCGAGCTATAAAGAGAATAGAAAACTATTACAAAAAAATTCGAGAAATGCATAAGAATGTAGACAGGATGAGAAAATAAAAGGAGAAGCTAAATCGAACGATGGATCTAAAAGAGAATGATGATCTTAAATATTAAAAAAAAAAAAGGAAAAGGAAAAGTCACCCATGAACAAGGAAAAGGGAAAACCTAGATATGGTGAGAGGTGCTGATTTGTGGAGAATGTGTTGTTATTCCGTTTCTTGGTAAGAGGGGCTGCTTGAAGTGAAGAGATATATGGTAGGATTAGATGGGTATTATTAGAATGATATTTTCTATGTTCAAAAGAAGAATTAAAGTCCCAGTTTGTAATTCAATTCCAATACCTTTTTAGGTGAATTCAATTTAACCTATCCCTTTTTTCTGTTTCAAACACTTGAATTGAATTTAATGTTGCAATTGAACCCATCCCTTTTTTTTATTTCCAAACACTTGAATTAAATTCAATGCTGCATTCACATTATTCATTAATAAGTTTACATCATAATTAACTTCTTTTACAATTTAGTGTAACTAAATTACCTTAAATATAGGAACTCCACTAGGTAGTTTACACTATGACACCATAGATTGGAGAAACAGAGAAAATCATATTAAAACCAGCTGGAATTTAGCAGGAGACAACAACCGCATAAACTCCATGCCTTTTTACGTTATTACCTATCATGTAAGGATAGGTTTACATGATAGGTAAGGTTTAGACATCCTAAACTTAGATATTTTCGACAAAACTTCAGATATCTTACAGGTTTTTATGATTCCAAGAATATACAGCTCGATATTCTTGAGTCAGAATCCGTATTTTCACATAATTTTACCTTTGAACATGCATCTAAATGTACCTATAAAGAACCTGATCAAGAGTATACGGTTAAACTTTAGATATAAACGATACTAATGGACTCTTCCTTGTGTAACCCTGTCGAAAATGGCGGAAACGAAGTTGACGTCATTAAGTATTCTCTTGCCAACTTTGGTTACTACCACTTTGAAACCCTATTTAAGCAACACATCACTGTAACTAAAAACACGTAGAAGAGAAGAAATGGGTTTGAAGCCACTGATTTCGAGCTCAATTCTTCTTCTTCTTCTTCTTGTTTCTTTCTCTTTGCATGTTCAGGCTCAAGTTTGCAAGCCAAGTGGCAAAATCAAAGGCAAGAAGCCTCCACCAAACAAATGCAACAAAGAGAACTTATCTGAATGTTGTGAAGAAGGCAAGCTTTACACAGTCTACGACTGCTCGCCGCCGATCACGAAACTAACCAAAGCGGTTCTCACCATTAACAGTTTTCAGAAACGAGGAGACGGCGGAGGTCCGTCGGAATGCGACAACAAGTTCCACAGTGATAGCAAGCCGGTGGTTGCGCTGTCCACAGGTTGGTTTAACAACATGAAAAGGTGCTTCCACAACATTACCATTCGTGCTAATGGACGCAAAGTGAAGGCCATGGTTGTTGATGAATGTGACTCGAGAGTTGGGTGTGATAAAGAACATGACTTCCAGCCGCCATGTCCTCCCAACATTGTGGATGCGTCAAAGGCAGTCTGGAAAGCCTTAGGTGTGCCTCCTAGCCAGGGTGAACTTAATGTTGTCTGGTCCGAATAGCTAACTCTTATCTATGTCGTGATGCTTCGGATTATCCGTCGTGAAACTAAGAACGTACCATTTCTTGCTTTCTTTTTCTTATGTCGACTTCAGTTTCGTGCGAATCACTGAATTTTGTGGTGTGATCAATAAGGATTTCAGTCTCCTTCTTCGTCATGTTTAAACCTCAAATGAAAATTAAACATTCGGCCGCGTGCCTTTTTTCTGTGTCAGATTCTATTACTTATTGAGTTCGGAAATCAAAATGGGTCGAGTTCTTTTATATATATATATATAATGGAGAAAAGCAAAGCCTAATCAGCGGCTCTCAGGGTGAAAACCCCGCGCATATCCTCAAAGAGGACAGTAAGACATCAGGAAGGAGGAGACCGCAAATAAGTAACTCCTAAACTAAAAGACGCCGCATTACAAGCTAACCAATCAGCGCAATGATTTCCTTCACAAAATATATGGCGGATGCGAATTTATCTGATAGAACCTAAATAGCTTGTATTAGGGAAGTATTATAGGAAGTCCTCAAACTTAAGGTGGATAGAATATTAAACTTCCAAAGAATCAACTTCTAGTTCAATACTTCGATAACCCATATCCTAAGCCAGAGTCAAGCCCGAATAAACCCCCATAACTCAGCATTTAGGGGTGAGCAAAATCCAATAAGATGGACGAATCCTCCCAGCCAAATTCCTGAGCTGTCGTGAAGGAGTCCACCAACGGAGGCATGCCGACTGGACTTTCGTTTCGTCCCATCCGTGTTCAGCCTGATCCATCCCTCACTCAGTTTGTCCCAACCAATACTCCTAATACTACTAATAGTTTGACCGATCACAGCTCAGGAAATAACCGTGCCTGCTTGCAAAAGCCTAGTCGCATAACCTAGAACAATAGCCTTGCTAGCGACTGGCCAGGAGAAGTCGGTCTCGAATAAACTTTTGTTTCTCCAAAGTCACAGGAGCCAGTAAGAAACCCCATATATAATGGACCACCGTAATCCACTGACCTCTACTTGCTTGGAGAGATTCGAAATCAGCCACGCCGAAGTGTCAAGACTACAAAAATGCTTAATGTCTATGTCAGATGAAAACTATGTCCAAAATTGGCGCACTCTAGGGCAATCTCTAATAGCATGCAAATAAGATTCAGGATTACCATAATAAGGACACTTGTCATTGGCAGCAAGATGTCGATAAATACGATGTTGATTAGTTAAAAGTTTTCCTTTGGCAAGCAGCCATAAAAAAGATTTGATACGTTATGGACTTTGCCATTTTCAAATCAAATTCCACAATCTACTATTGCCTTCATCACCGATATTTTCAATTAACTCATACGCAGATGTTGTTGAAAAGGACCCATTGTGTTTTGGAGCCCACACCACACGATCTTCATCAAACTCAGGTCTCGGAGCCATAATGCTGGCAAATGGATCAAGTTTATTTTTATTAATCTACGAGCGGTGCAATTTTTCTTATTTGATGAAAAAAAGATGTTTTAGTTAATTAAATCGAGTTACTTTAGATCTGACTTAAGTTTTATATTTCACCAATTGAGAGATGTGGCTTACATGAGAAGCTCATCAAGAGTTTTATACGACAAGAACATATCATTCAAACTCAAGGTAAATTCTATTGCTTAGCAATTAAGTAGATCATAATCTATGAGGTAGAATGTTGACCCCTCAAATAGGTGCATACTTATAAATTAATGGTAACTAAGAAGATGATGTTCTGTTAGATAAGCAAAACCTCCTTAAAAGAGATAAAATCAGGAATGTAACAGTAAAAGACAAATTAAATGTGACTAATATTAGTGAAAAATTTAGAAAGATAAGGCTTAGGTGGTTAAGATATATTAAGAGAAGAAACTCTGATGCTCCAGTAAAAAGATGTAAGAATATTATACTTAGAGACTATAAGAATAGAAAATGAAGGCCTTAGAAAAATTGACGGGAGATGATCAATAATGATATGACTCTACTGAAACTTAATGAAGACATGACCCTTAATAGAAAACTTTAACATACTAAGATAGAGATAAAGAATCTCACATAAAGAGGTCATTTTCTTTCTTATAGGTTTTTTAAACAATTTTTATAGCTTAATATTTTCTTGTAATAACTTGTTTGATTTATTTATTTACTTGTCTCCTTCTTTGTTTGTGTATTTATTTACTTCTTTTATCTTTTTTTTCTTATTCTTAACCTTGTTCTATATTTGTTTTATTACTTTTATTACATTTTTATAGGTATTTATTATTATCTTTTATCTATTTTTATTTTTATTACTTTATTATCTTTTTTCATGTGGATCTATCGGAAACAACCTTCTTACTAGTTAAAAATAAGACTATGCATTTTTAAACCTCTTCAAACGTCATGATCAGTGAGATTTTTACTAAATTATTATTATTGTCGATATAGTAGTCACCTTAATTAAGGACACATCCTGAAATCAACCCCAAATCATGGGACTAGATGAAATTGTTTTACCTGATCTCGCTCAAATTGTTCATATTTGATTAAATACAATTTGATTTATTGACTTTGTATTAAGAATTTAATTTCTTATAATTGATTGAATCGAAAATTCTTTTAAACTTGAAATTAATTAAATCAAAATTAATACATCAATTACAATCAAATGTAATCAAGTTAATTTGTCATCTTTGAGAGTTAGTATCTATAACCCCTCGCCCCCTAGGGGGTGGTCGGGTTGATGAAATGATAGAGCATGGGGCCAAAAAGTCATGTGTTCGAATCCCTTTATTTATACGCTCTCTCAATCAAGCATGTTGTACAGGGTTTGCCTAATACGGAGTACCCAGTTGACGTGGTTTACAGGCTATTGTGTCAATCTAAAAATTTATCTAGTACGCATCCAAATAATAACGTCTGCGAATTCCTCCGTTTCAAAAAAAATCTATAAACCCTTACTAAATAAACTCAAATATCAATTATAAATAAATTATTTACTAAACTAATAAATTTAATATCAAACAAGTAATTGTTAAGAATTGGAATTTAAAATTTTAATATTATGACCTGTAACCAAAACGATGTTATTTTTTTGAGTCGTTGGGATCTTTATGACCGACCTTCTAAACTCGAGTTTGATTTAAAAATAAATCGAACAAAATAGAAATTGCCATCATTACCCACGAACTTTGCCTATTTCTATTTTGATCCCAGGACCACGGAGTCAAAACGGCGCCGCATGATTACAGAAACACAGAGACATGTGGTTAAAAGTGGAGAATTGAAATGATTGCGAGCGGAAGGTGGTTGAGATTGAGAATGATGAAAAAGTGCTCTCTCTCCGAACTGTTACCAGCGGCGCAAACTCATGCTATTTTGACTTAATTATGATTGAAGAGCGAAAGGGAAAATTTTCTTTTCATGAATGAAAAATCAATTATGTATTGCTTTCGATTCTCTATAATCATCACCCACACTTTTGTGACTTGTCCACGTTGTTTGTTTCATATTCAACTACAAGAATTCTAAAAAGATCAGAATTTTAATTATGTACAACATTATATATTTGGAGGTGAACAAGAATTCGTGACATGTTGGTAATGATTGTGGGGGTTTTGTTACCTTTTACGTTTTTTTGTATCCAAGATCATGTGTTTCTGTCTGAACCAACCGCGTATAGTACAGGACATGATCTGAGGTTTTTTCAGGAATCAGACATTCCGACACCTGCTTTTTGGGTCTAATTTTCTTTTTTCTTTTTTTTGGGTTTTGGTCGGATCATGATTCAGGATTTAGGGGTGGAGGATTGAGACATAAGAATGGGGGAATCTATAATTTGATGTTCTTTCCAAATGCAAGAGAGAATATGGTTCTTGAAATTTGGTGGTCCTGGAAGTGGAAAAGATAAACTTCAAAAAGCTTTTCTTTTCATATACATGATTTGTTTTTGAGGTTTTATTAATGTTGTCACAGTCACTCTAGTCATTGAGATCAGACCAGATCAGGGAATAGTTCAGTTGCTTAGCTGTTTGATTAAAGTTCTGGACAACTAAACAGTTCGAAGTTGGGTTTTCTAACATGGGGAGTAAGTGCTCTAGGCTCAGTCGATGTTGCTCGGATTCTCAATTCAAGACAGGGGTTCTTGAAGTGTCTGAGTTTGGTGTGTTCCAAGTGATTATCCTTGAACAGAAAACTGTAGTCTGGCTTGGTTGGTCATGATTGATAGCTTTTTATTGTGTGTGTGTGTTTTTGTGACAGGGAATGACAAGAACAGTCAAGTGGATTCGTTGCCTGCATTTCGTGAGTTCACGTTCGAGCAACTCAAGAATGCAACCTCTGGTTTTGCGGTGGAGAACATTGTCTCTGAACATGGTGAGAAGGCTCCAAACATTGTTTACAAAGGCAAGTTGGAAAATCAGACCAGAATTGCCGTTAAGCGCTTTAATAGAATGGCTTGGCCTGATGTAAGGCAGTTCTTGGTAAGGCAACAATTTTTTTATCACCATGAATGTTACTCCTTAAGAAGAGAAGATGGAAAATTTTCAATGACCAACTTGGAACTTGAGAGAATTTCTCTTTGGCAATGACAGGAAGAAGCAAAGTCTGTTGGTCAGCTCCGCCACCAGAGACTGGCAAATTTGCTCGGTTGTTGTTGCGAAGATGAAGAAAGGCTGCTTGTGACTGAATATATGCCAAATGAAACACTTGCAAGGCACCTTTTCCACTGTAAGGCTTAATCCCTAGAGCATAATTCACGATTTTATCTAAAGTTGAATCGTATCAGATTTCATATTGGAGCTCACGGACCTTCTATTCTCTGCTGAATCAGGGGAAACTCACCCTATGAAATGGGCCATGAGACTAAGGGTTGCTCTACATCTCGCTGAAGCTCTGGAGTACTGCACAAGTAAAGGGCGAGCATTATATCATGACCTTAATGCCTATAGAATTTTGTTTGACGAGGTAAAGGCTCTTCTGTTCTTCATTTATCAGTCAGTACACATTTTCTTTGTATTATATTTGCAGTCACCAGTCTTTGTGTTCCTGATTTTGCAGAATGGTAATCCAAGACTTTCATGTCTAGGCCTGATGAAGAACAGTAGGGACGGGAAAAGCTATAGTACAAATCTTGCATTTACACCTCCTGAGTATTTGAGAACTGGTAGGTGAATCCTGCTAAGAAAAATAGATGTTTTGTTGTCAAGCTATTTGTGAGAAATTATCTCAGATATTGATAGATAGGAATCTCCTATAGTTCACAAAAAATCTGAACTAGTGTTGAACATCATATTCATTTCTACACCCTGATTGTGAGCTAATATAAGACTCTTTCACACGTTGTCTATCGTTATGTAGGGAGAATAACACCAGAAAGCGTAATCTATAGCTTTGGCACACTACTGCTCGACCTTCTCAGTGGAAAGCATATTCCTCCCAGTCATGTAAGTTGGTATCACATTAGCAAGGAGTGTATAAATGGTTCTGCATCAGATGATTCTCCTATATGTTTTTGAGTTTAATACATTTCTTGAATAACCTTGTCCATGCAAAGCTGATCGTGTGATACTGATGTTCAGGCCCTTGATTTGATAAGAGACAGAAATCTTCAGATGCTTACAGATTCTTGCTTAAAAGGACAGTTTTCTAATGACGATGGAACCGAGTTGGTGCGTTTGGCTTCTCGATGTTTACAGTATGAGCTCCGAGAGCGACCAAGTTCAAAAGCATTAGTCTCTGCTTTGACTCCTCTTCAGAAGGAAATCACGGTATGGATCAGTCAGTCATTGAGGTTCTGGGAATAACATATATGAACCCTATCAACCCTTTCAAGCCATTTGGTTTCTATCAACTCAGGCACTTGGCATTCAAGAAATGGGCCCTTGTGGGTTTTTACCCTTTTCATGTTCATTGCAGGTTCCTTCACATATCTTGATGGGCATCCCACACAGTACATCATTTTCTCCTTTGTCCGCATTTGGTGAGGCTTGTTCAAGGAGAGACCTGACTGCAATACATGAGATCTTAGAGGAAATTGGCTACAAAGACGATGAAGGGGTGACAAATGAGGTTATGTATCCGCTTTAAACCAGTTGCCTGAATTGAATACATTTGCTGCATATTTAGCCTTGTCCGATTATTACTTCCGCTGATGTTGATTTTCTGATGTATGTTCTACATCTGTTTGCAAAGTAAGTTCCTTCTAGTACTGAATTGTTTCTTTCCTCTATTACATAACAGCTGTCGTTCCAAATGTGGACTGATGAAATGATGGAAACACTGAACCTGAAGAAGAAGGGAGATTCCGCTTTCAAGCAGAAAGACTTCAAAGCTGCTATTGAGTGTTACCGTCAGGTATGGTATTAACAATTTACTGTTATAAACTCTCTGCTTGAAATGCTAACTTCCATATGCACAAACTCACTTGCTGATATAACAACAATGTTCAATGGCTAAGTTTTTTTATTTTTTCCATACAATTTGCAGTTCATCGACGTAGGAACAATGGTTTCACCGACCGTACATGCAAGGCGTAGTCTGTCCTATCTCATGACTGACATGCCTCAGGAAGCTCTAAATGATGCTATGCAAGCCCAAGTCATTTCTCCTGTCTGGTATGTTGCATCCTATCTTCAATCAGTTGCACTTACCGCCCGTGGAATGGAGAATGAAGCACAGGCAGCACTCAAAGAAGGCACAAATCACGAGGCGCTGGCTGCTACTCAGGCTGAGAAGGATGCAACATCTGAACAGAAGTAACAGAAATGGTAGATCTGCATTCTTGGAATCTGTTTCACCCAGTTTGCTTGTTCTGACGCTTTATCCTGAAAAGGATGCAACATCTGAACAGAAGTAACAGAAATGGTAGATGTGCATTCTTTGAATCTGTTTCACTCGACTTGCTTGTTCTGCTGCTTTATCTATTAATCAACCAGCTAGCTTTGACCATCCATTTTCTCCAGTCAAAGAAAATGGAACACCATTCTGTTCCATAAATCAGTCAACATAATCCTGTTCTTTTTACTAATTCTCTGAATGGTTGGATTGTTTATGTATGTTCAATTTCAGATTCATTCTGCAAGTGACTGTAGACACTTACATGTTTCTTCCATCGGAGTGGCAACTTTTTCTTTTTGAGCAGTATCTAGTACCTAAAGAAAGAGGCAAACTTTAAGTTTCTATTATTTCGGGGTATTCTGAAGTGAATAGATGATGATGGTAACTCTGCTGTCCCAAAGTGTTATAAAAGAACAGCGAAGTATTCTAAAACCATAAATATAACTTGATCAGTACACGAAGAGTATGGTCATTACCAGAGAGAACAACTGAAGCCTTCACTAAGCTAATACCCAAGGCTTCGATGTTGCATTGCGTTACTCTCTGGAATCCTTACATTCTAGGTCAAATATTGTTTCGAATCGAACCAATATAAGCTTACAACAACAATCAGTGAAAGGAGACTTACAAATCCTTGCAATAACTAATATTAAAGGATTCAATGGTGCATTGTGCTACTCTATAGAATCCAAGGAAGAGAAATGATACATTATTCAATCACATTAGCTGCCCGAAATGATTCTTTACTTCTTCCATAGTAGACTGGGCTATTTCCAGTAAAGGTAATGAAGTTCCACCCAAAAGCTGATCCTCCAATAATATAGCTTTGATTCTGAACATTTTCAGCTTGCTGACTTTCAAAGACGAGATTAGACTGCAAATGCTTATTTTCAGATGGTTTATCGACATCTTGGTTTGGTTGAAGCATATCAGCTGAATTAACGTCTTGTTGCTGATCTTCGGCCACTGCAGCATTTCCATTTTCACAACGTAAAGGATGGTCATCATGCAAATTTTTAGGCTTAGTTACAGTGACAGTTTCTGCAGTCATCTGCTTGCAAAGTTCCATCAGCAGCTTCATCTCTGTGAAATGCACAAGCAAAAGCTTATTCTTACTAATCAACCAAATTTTCATCAAAACTTTGCATCCATATCACACCTGCTCAAATTCATGTCAATGAACTTACTTTCTCGAATTTCATCGGCTCCCTTACAGCTCCGAAAGTCTACAGTTCGAAGCGCCTTCAAGAAAACAGAACAAATTCAACCAAAAAATCCAACATAACTAGAAAGTTACTGCACAAACAAAAACAAATAAGAAGCAACAGGTTGCTCAATACACAGAAAATCTCTAAAATCACTCATTCACAAGCACATTCATCAGCTAATACTGTAAATACGGGTTTTAACAGACCAGAAGATCGATCATTTTTCTTTTTAATCGAAGATCTAATCATCACAATCCAGATATAATCCAAACTCCAAAAACCAGAACCAATGAATCAAAGATCGGTTCATTTTTTTCCCAGAAAAGGACCATCTTTTTTTGCTTTACCGGACTCTAACACAACTACACTTTGACAGATCCAACACTGTACCTCGAATAGACATGGGCGAATATCTCTCAGAACAGCACGCATCTTGAAGTAGCTGCAGTCTTCGATCCCTTCGAGTGGTCTTTTCCTCGTCGTCGGTGGAGGAGGTGTTACAGTTGGCGGCTGTGGGGGTGGCGGCGGCGGAGGGACGGAAGAGGACATTTCCGGCGGAATCGGAGTAGGATCTACATTTTGAACTACCGGAGAATCTTCCATGGATTGGCAGCAGCCTCTGTCCGAATATGGAATCTGACAAGAGTTGGTGTCTGCCGTGAAATGTAAGTGAACAAGACAAAAAGGTATGTTTGGCCACGAGGTTTACTCTATACTAAAAGACCGATACCATTAACTCATAAACCAAACAGCCCATAATGTTTGCTTTTGTATATAAGCTTCCTTGTTAAGAATAGGACTCTCTCTCAATCATTCACTAGGGTTAGCGTTAGGGTTAAGGTTCGTTGGAGAAGAAGATGACGGGAAAGGCAAAGCCGAAGAAGCACACGGCGAAGGAGGTCGCGGCGAAGGTAGATGCGGCGACGACAAACAGAGGAGGAGGGAAGGCCGGGCAGGCTGATCGGACCGGGCAGGAAAAGGGCGGGCACGCCAAGTTGGAGTGTCCCCACTGCAAAGCAACGGCGCCGGATAGCAAAACGATGCAGATCCACCACGAAGCGAGACACCCAAAGATTCCGTTTGAAGAAGACAAGCTCGTGAATCTCCACGCCTCTTATACCGCCGATACGTCCAAGCCTCGTCCTGGTGTGAGGGGAAGCTTTAAGAAGTGAAACCCAATTTCGACAATCCCACTACCGATACTGATTTTCCTTTTTAGATTAAAGTTATCAATGTACTATGCTTGGCAATGGCGCCAATGGAATGTCTTATACTATTAGCTTGTGATTATTATGATGATGAATTGAGCAATATCTGTTGTTTGGTCTCAAAGACTTCATCTTTGGCCTAACCTTGAAGACAATTACGCAGTGTAGCTGAGATTAGGGCTGGTAGACTGAGTCAACTCGGTCTAGATTAAATTTTAGGATAAAAGTCATTTTTACTCGATATTTTAAATAATATTTAAAAATTAGATTATTAAAATAAATTGAATCGAAAATTTAAAAATAAAAATTTTAAAAATTGAATTAGTCAAAAAATAATAATTAATTTTAATTAAAATAAATATTTTAATTTCACTTTAATTAAAATTTAAATTACTCGAACATGTCTAAAATCCTCGTCCACAGATAACTGCTTTCAACTACCCACCTTCTTCTTCTTCTTCCTACCCGTCTTCTTCTTCTGCTTCTGCTTCTTCTTGCTGTTACTTAACTAATACTTCCACTCTCAGTCTCACACACTACACCACCAACCATGTCCACTCCTTCACTTCTCTTCTCTTCCTCCTCTCTACACACAATACCCTAAACTCTCACGGTCACATCCCACCGCCACAAATGTCACACCCACTCAAGTCTCCGATCACCCCTTTCTCCTTCGCTTCCACTTTCACCCCCAAAACTCTCCTCGCCTTACGAGTAACTAACTTTCCCTCCAAACCCCGCCAAACCACCCTGTGCTGTCTCTCCCCAGACCAACCTCGACCCACTAAGGCCCTGTCACTGGTCTCACTTCTCCGAGCTATTCCAGACTGGGCCGATGGCATTAAAGAGCGTCGCATGCAACAGAAACGGGCTCTGTACGACCACGAAAAATGGGTTGAACACAGAAGTTCTCTTCGACACGTTCGACACCTGCTTTCGAGCCTGTCTTCTCGGGTGATTTTGTCTTTGATACCACCGGTGATTGTTTTCACTTCGGTGGCCGTGTTTATTGCTAGCTATAATACGGCTGTGGAGTTGCATTTGTTGCCTGGGGTTTTCCCTGTTTTGAGGGCTTCTTCTTTGCCTTACCAGTTAACAGCTCCTGCATTGGCTCTGTTGCTTGTGTTCCGTACGGAGGCGTCTTATTCGAGATTTGTGGAGGGAAAACAAGCTTGGACAAAGATCATTTCTGGGTCCAATGATTTTGCCAGGCAGGTTATTGTTGGGGTTGATGGCTCTAGGGAAAATGCTGCCATTAGAGATGCGCTTTTGCAGTATATTGTGGCCTTCCCTATCGCACTCAAGGTCAGTTTTTCCAAGATTGTGGTGATTTGATAGGATATGAAAGTAAAAGAAAAGCATACCTTGTAGTTTCTCTTACTATTTTGAAGAACTGGAATTGCTGAATCGAGTTCATGATGTGAAATTTTCATTTGCAGTGTCATTTGATTTATGGGTCAGATGTACGTCAAGACCTACGAAACTTGCTTGATGTGGATGATCTGGCGGTTGTACTCCATTCTAGGCATCCACCTCGTTGCATTATTCAGTTTATATCTGAAAGCCTTCGGTTCCTCAACTTAGAGGAATCAAAGAGAACTATGCTGGTATGTCTCTTTCTAAGTTCTCTAAATGATTAATCAATAGACTTTTTATGTTTTGTTTTGATTCCTGTAAATTGATTCTACCAGTTCAATTGATGAGTTTGGATTTTTGGTGTTCTCTACAAGAATATGTTGATAGCTTCTTCAATTGTTTGGTCATTTGGTTTTCTCAAAGTCTGTATTAATCTCATGCTTTGAAGTTGCACAAAGAGTCATCAATCATATATTACTCTGGTCCATAATTTGAAGAACATTGTAACAATGCAGGAATCAAAAATATCATGTTTTGATGAAGGAATCGGTGTCTGCGAACAACTTATGGGTATTCCGATACCTCTTTCATACACTCGCTTGACATCAAGATTTCTGGTCCTCTGGCATCTCACTCTTCCTGTTATACTTTGGGAGGACTGTCACTGGATTATGGTCCCTGCTACTTTTATCAGCGCTGCTTCCTTATTTTGCATTGAAGAAGTATGCATCTCTTTCTGTCTATAGTGCAAATTGCCTACTTTTGCAGTTCTATAAAACTAACCTACACTAATCCAATTCTATGCCCTTATGAGTAAGTACTAGATCTTCCCCTTTCAATTCGAACAACTTAGCTTCGTAGGTTATATCAAAAACTGAACTTGTGTTTGATTTTCAGCGGAAGGATATACCATTGATCTTGATGCGACCATTAGACATAATTAGCACTTATGAAGTGACCTGGGATGAAGTAGGAGGGAGATATTATGAGCTTTTATTATGATCTTTAGCATTCTTGTCCCTGACAATTTCAATGGACATGTCTAATGCTTTGCCCTCTTCCTTCATTCCTATAACATTTGGATGAAACATGTAAAAGCTGATACTCAATTTGTATCCACAGGTTGGTGTTCTTATTGAGGAACCCTTCTCAATGTTAGCTCTTGACGAGTTTTGCAGTCTGGTTAAGAGTAACATCCAGGAAGCTGTTCAAAGTGAGAAAGTCATTCAAGAACAGCTTATGATGAAAAGAAAGGATCATTCTTGTCACCATTCAAATGGTTGGCCCAGTTCCTAAGCAGACATGAGCCTTGCTTTGAATTATCTTCACAAACTTGAGACACCTCTCAATTTCTGCAGAGCTTCCAGTCTCCCTTATCTTTGGAAGACACCAAAAAGGACATTTAGATATCCTCCTCAGTATCACAAACATACACTAAAAAGATACTACCTAGCAGAGAAGTTGAGCTTTGGTATTTGAATAGAAATACTCGTGGGACTTGTTTTCCCTTTTTGATGTCATATCTATGGTTTATGATGTCAGGGATATATGTAAAGCTCTTGTAGTCTAAATAGAGAACTTCTTTGTATATAATATATATACTTTAAAAAATAATAGTACTTTTGCAATTAAAGGTCTCAAAAGATCATCTACATGATTATTAAGTATTAAATTGTTCCTGCAATCTAATTCAGCATATTTTATTTCCATTTATTTCTTGTTTTCTCATTTCTAAATTTAAAAAAAAAAACTGTTTCTTAAAACAAACTAGAGAAATTTCTCAAATTTTAAGAAATTTTATTAAATAAAAAGATAGGAATTTGTTAAAATTACAAAGAGTACCGGTTAAAATCGTATAAATAGCACCAAATAGTATCCCCTGGATACACTAATTTTATCTCCATCTCTACATTGACAACCAGAGCTTCAATAAGCTTCAGCAAGTAACATTACTGAAGATATCCCTCCAAAACAATGCTCTGACGTGAGGCCTTGGATTGGAGATTACTAACTTGTAGTCGCTTCCTAACACTGTTTAAAAGCTTGAGAGAATTGCCGCCACTCTCACTGTCACCCCACAATGGCAACACTTCTACTACAATCTTCTGGAGCATATTCTGCTCAATTCCCTCCTTCACAAGGTCTTCCAGCTCATCAAAATTTCCCCTTAAATCTAGCAAAACACTGCATAGTCCCTTGCGCTTACAGAATTCCAAAATCGCATCTAAATTTATATGATCTAACACCACAGTTTCAATCCCTTTTTGGGTTGTTTCTTGTTCTACAGATGTATCCTTGTCAGTGAAAAATATCACTTTTGAAGCTACTTCGTTAGAAGGAATTGAAACTGGAACTGGAGGACAAGGATTTTTAGCTATTATGATCCTAATGGGCTGATTGGCACCAGGTTCTTGAGATGTAGGAAGTGCAAGGTTACCAGTTAATGAGGACGAAACTATAACCGCATCATATTCCTGTAAAAATTGTGAGTAGTATCCACCATTCTCTGTGACACCTTCGCCAAGTTGATTCAATAACTGGCCATTCATTGAAATGGAGTACCTGCAAATTAAAGGCAGGGCAGAGTTAGAAATGGTCGACAAAACATAAGATCTTAAATGAGTATATAAATCACGGCTCGCTGTGTATTATCCGAACAATACAATGAAGGTTTTGACTGAATTTGCTTTCTAACCTTAGGTAATTACCTAAGAGTAAGGCAAGGCTTGCCTGTCAGCATTAGATGAATAAAGGCCTCGTTGAGCTTTCTGCACATCTCTTCTTCCACACCGACCACGACGTCAATTCCTGCACCTCTAAGTCTATCCAATCCTTTTGAAGCAACAAGTGGGTTCGGATCAACCATTCCAACGACCACTTTCTTTACTTTAGCTTTGATCAGAGCTTCGGTGCAAGGTGGAGTTCTTCCATAGTGATTACAGGGCTCTAGGGTCACGTAAGCCGTTGCATTCTCTGCCAAATCCCCAGCATCTCTGAGAGCAAAAACCTGAAGGCAGTTTCCAATAACTGTTTTCTTACATACACGGGCTTAAAACATCAAACTATACCAAAGTTATCAATTCCATCAAAATTAGCATCTGTATAGTTGAGATTTCAGTACTGTTCCCTTCATCCAAAAACATGTTCAACATTGGCTTTAACATAAACAGTACAGAAATTCAGGGCCCTCTTAAAATTAATTCATTCTCCGCAAGAACTAAGTTTTAATAGCGTATACAATCATGCAAAACAGAGAAAATTGACAAGTTACCTCAGCGTGAGGCTGTCCAGCTTTAGGGTGGAAACCTTGACCAACAATTTTGCCATCCTTGACAATAACACAGCCCACCATAGGATTAGGACTGGTAAACCCAATCGCCTTCCTTGCAAGTTCCACGCATCTTTTTATGTAAAAGTTATCATCTTTATCATTACCATCTTCAACACTGACTCTAGAATTGACCATGACCAGTCTCCTGCATTTCCCGAAATTAGTTGTCACACGGGTCTTCTTCTCCATCGAATTCAAAAACCCAGAAAACAAGTCAGCTTTAAGCACCGTCTTGGATGAGTAATCCCGCGGTGAGAAAAGTTTGGAAATAGAAGGGAAATGCGAAAACTTGAGTGAGTTGGGATTGACACTTGACAGCATGAAGGGCTCTAAAATTTGCATCTTTGGAATCCCGCAATAACATCAAAGAAAGTGAGAGGAGACCCGAGCCTTGCACCGGGAAAGAACACCAAGAGAGCTTACCCTCGATGTGGGTCACTGTACAGAAAGAGCTAAGATGTAGAGTTAATTCATATATTTCATCTCCTGTAGTCCCAAACTCCCAGGCCAACAAAAAGAAAGTAGGAAAAAGAAGAATAGATGTCTGAGCCCGGGTTCGAACCGGGGACCTCTAGTGTGTGAGACTAGCGTGATAACCGACTACACCACCCAGACAAGCTCCGCAAGGGTTAGGACCCGATCTACCTGAAAACGTTAAAATGCTTTGAAAACTAAAACTACTTTTTCAACAAAAATTTAGTTAGATTTGTAAACGTTGAATTTATCTATTTACTTTAATAGATTAAATTTCAAAATTAATAAATAAATTAGATATAAGTTTTAAAAATTACATTTAATAAAAATAAGGGTCGAATTTAAGTTTTGTAAAAAAATTTAAAAAGACAAACCTTGTCCAATATTATAAATAATTTAATTTATAATTGTCCTCTTGTTTTAAATTAATTATTATATTACATTATATTATTAAATTTAATCAAATATATGAATTTTATCCATTAATTAATATGGTTCATTTAAAAACAGCTTCTGTACTAATCAAAAGTAAGGCTACGTATTACTGAATTTTTTCAGACCTTGCGTTTTAACAAGATTTCTACTAGATGTTATTTATATGAATTTTATAATTATTTGTCTAATTTAATTTTGTTATAAAATACAATTAACATTAAAAATTGTATGTTTATCTTCATCTTTATACATTTATTTAACTTAAATAAATTATTTATGCTTTGAATAACCATTAAAAATTTTAAAGATACATGAACTTAGGCATAAATTTTCAATTCTATAATAAGTCGAACTTATATTTGAAAATAAAATTCATTTTTGGGCCAAATTACGTATGAACTTAAATTTTTGTAAAAGTCTACTGAATTTTAGTTAATCAACCAATGCACATTCAAAACAAGGAGAGGAAAGAGTCCAAGCACTAAAAGAAAATAGATAAAGACTGAAGTGAAACAGGTCTTGGACATTGCAGGAACTATACATATGCCTAGAACGTGGGAACTACATACGTTGTATGTGTACTTGACAGTTTAGTTTAATTGGATTACAAATCATTACAAGATGAGACAGCGATAGCAGACAGCTAGAGTTTTATCCTGCAACAGATCTTCTTGAACGGTCTCTAACTGTAATATTATCTCTTCAAAGGTAGGTCTGCACTCAGGGTTCTTGTGCCAGCACTCTCTGAGAAGCCTAAGATTAAGTGAGCAAAACACAGTTATGAACTTATGATGACAAGCAGTTTAAGTAGTAACAAATACAAGGAATCAAAAAACTCACATCTTGACTGGTTCGGGGCATCCTAGTGACGATAATGATGGTCGATAATCCTCATATGCCCGCTTGTCTGCAACTTTCTCTGGAAGTTCTCCCCTATTTGATGGTACACCCTGGAGCATCTGTAAGAAGGACCAAGTAAGCCAAACGAGACAATCAGACTTCATTAACACAAAGATTTGGGTTTCACAGAAATCCAGTGCAAGTTTGGCAACCTCATGTACTATAAGAGCAAAGGAGAACACATCCACACTCTTCCCATACGATTCTCGACGGTACACCTCAGGCGCCATGTATCTATCTGGTAAATGTTATTACAGTAAGAGAGGTTATCTTTTACTTTTGATAGGGGAGAAGGAGAAGATCTTTACATGAACCGGTTCCTCCAGTCATTTTGTAACCTTGGAGATCCTTTTCCTGAGCAATTTTGCTTAAGCCAAAGTCTGTGACCTTGAGGTGTCCTGACTCGTCTAGTAACACATTCCTGCGAAGATCACCAAATGAAGATTGGGATATACTATTTTTCAACTGCATTTTACCAAATTTCAGGGCATTAAGATATGGTTGATACCTTGGTGTCAAGTCCCTATGTATAATGGCATGTGGTTTATGTTTGTGCAGATAGTTCATGCCTCTGCAAATTTCCAAGAGGTTTAACAATTGATAATACTTACCGGAAGTGGCAGTAATTTGATCCAAAACATAGCAAGAAAATGCAAGCTCATCAGATTATGTCTAATGACAGTCACCAAAGTCAACAAGCATTAAGCTTTACCGGCAAGATATGATATGAAAACATTATCCATGTGATTCAACCAATTCCAACTAAGAAAAGATTCTTAGGTTCTATCAGGAAAAGAAAGAAGCAGGAAGTCCGAGTATGTTTTCAAATATCTATACTATGTCAAAATTCTTCGGAACCACCAATCATGCTAACAAATTCTTCATTAGTAAAATAACGAGAATCATCTTTAGGACACTTACCTTGCAATATCTAAAGCATATGCAACTGTTGTTGGCGAATCAAGTCTTCCTCTTCTTTTCAGTATGTCAAACAAACTTCCCTAGCACATTAATATTTGACAAATGATGAGCAGATGAATATTCTTAAAACTCTTAAGTGATGACATAAATATAGTTAAGACTCACATAGCGAAGAAATTCGGTAAGAAAAATTAAACGATCACAGGGCTTTAGAACTCCAAGGAACTGCACTATATTAGGATGTCGCAACTTTTGCCATAAGCCCAATTCCCTCATGAAGGAATCCCTTATGGTTGACATAACCAGGGCATAAGCACATAAAATTCAAAATCCCAAGTGTATTCTATCAGTTATCATATTAACAGGGTGACATGGATTATGAAAAGAATCACCTCACTGTTGGATTTGATGCAATAGAGGAACGGATTGTTTTTGCTGCTACTTCTGTACCACGCCATTTCACTAGGTAAATTTCACCATATGCCCCCTGAAATATTTCATGTTTGGAGTATAGAATCATCAACACTAACAAGAGAAATGTAAGTACTAAAGTAAACTTCTAATATTCTAATTTCTCCGGAAGAATTTGGTAGAAGCACAAATTACTTCTCCAATTAGAGTAGCATCATCCATGTCTACTTCTGCAGAATCAATCTCGTAGCATGGATTCTGTGAGTCATGCCTCACCTGCTCCAACCAAATGATAATATAATTTACTGAACAGGAAAGAGTAACAAAATGGAATTGCAAAGTTTTCCATATCATTCCACCACCCAATCATGTTTTTCATATCTCTTCTCTGTTTCCACAACTGGTGGAAATAAATAAGTTTGGGGTGGATGTAATTCACGGGAGCTATCAGTCTTTTTGATGCCTGATCACTTATGGAAGTTAGAAAGAACGCATACTGGATCTATTCCGCCATGGGATTCAAGAATCCTGCAGATCTCCTCATGACCACAGCTATAAGCATCTGATAGTGGCTGCACAATTTATAATTTCCAGTTAGGCATCTTAACAGCATTCCTATAGAACCTAAGAGTAGAAATGAATAAATAAACATCATTACCATCTTATCACGAAACAAATTAGAAAAAGGAATGCGAGTACTCAAAGATTGTATATAACCACTGGTACACTGCCACTCCTAGGATTTTAAGTTTTCAAGGTCTTGTTATCTCATTTATGCATGCAAGGATAGCATATGATGGCAAAAAGCTACTCACAAATTCCCGCTCAAGTCAAAGAACTTAGAAACGAATTGTGGAACATGTTTGAATTTGTTCGAATTTACTATTCTTTACTTATATGCTGGATCCATAAAACCTCCATACAGAAAGATAATCAGATTTCTTTCATATGACACTTAGACACTGCAGTTGTACTTCCCATATAATTCAACTCCAATACATGAAAACACGAAGGTTATCGAACGAGAAAATGAAGAGAACTCACAGTGCGACCCCAACGATCTGTGGAATTAACATCAGCTCCTTTTTCAAGAAGTAGAACCACTACTTCAGTGCATCCCTCACAAGAGGCCAGATGTAGAGCCGTTCGCTTATCATAATCAGCCAGATTTGGTTCCACTCCTTTTTCCAATTCCTGCATTACCCCTGTTTTGTCACCTTTACTTGAACAATGAAGCAACCTATATGGACCATTGCAGTTGATTCTTCGTGGTAGCAGCTGTTATCATGAAAAAGGAAAAACCCATCAAAACTTAACCGGTTAGAACATAGGAACCTTAACAAAAAACTAATCCCTAAGATTAATTTCACTCATTACTGATCAATCCATTTTGGTAGTTTACACGGAGATTCAAGCCAAGTTTCAATCTTTCTCCTTTCTGCTTTATTTAAACAAAGATGACAACATTTGGGAAAAACAAATTCAAGCACCTTGGAAGAAGACGGGGGTGGCGAGCTTTCGCAATCCTCCATGAACCAGAGCCAGTAAGAAAAATAAAGCACAGTTACATTCTAATTCATACATATGTTTCAAGGACAAAATCACAGTACAGCCACAGGTAGATTCGGTGGCAGGTGTGACGCTCTTATCACAATAATCTTTGCATAGACAGTCCAAATTTGTCATTTTCATTTCCGCTGTAACCGAGGATTGATCTTCTGCCGGCACTTTTGTGTTTGAACTTAGGACTCTACGTCCCCAGAGATTGGAGTAGAAAAGTTTCCCGCTTACTGAGAGTCCGAGAAAATTGGCGTTTATGAACTTTTATCGCCAACCAAACATTGCTTTTTCGCGGGCAATCGAACCGAGGAAGTCGTCGTCTTACGATACCATATTATGATGAGCCTAACCTAACGTCGTCGTTTAATAAAAGGAACTAATTCAAAATTCAAAGACCCAAAATACCCTCCAAAACCGAATGCTCTCTCTCTCACACACACACACGCGCGCGCGCTCTTCTCCACAGATCCAAACATGGCGCTTAACAATCCACCCCCCAAAGTACTAGAATGCGATGTGATTGGTCGGAGCACCGAAGTATCTGAAGCCAAAGAAGAGGAGGAGGAGGAGGAGGAGGAGGAGGAGGAGGAGGATATAGAAGAGAAGGAGCTGGAGGATCTGGAATCAGAAGTGAAGCAGATGGCGAAGAAAATTCTGGAATACAGAGCTACGCTTCCGAGTCAGTTCAAGACCACTCTTGCTTCGCTTCTTTCTTCTCAAAGACCCGTTATTGGTTTGGACACCGAACCTGGACCGTCCGGCGGGTCATACCCAGGTCCGTCCTTTTTTTAGGTTTTTTAGATGCAATTTGATGGTAAGTGAAGAATTGTGATCTTGAGATATCTGGGTTCAAAGTAAAAGTTCAAACTTTGTGTAGTTTTGTTACTAATTGCTTTGAAGAAAGAAATTCAGTTTGATCGTAACGCCATAATAAGACATTCGCTTGGATATAGAAAGATTGGGACTTGTTGAGTGTTTGAATGAATTGCAAGTCTCAGGTATCAGGAAGCTTGTTTGGGGGTATTTTATACATGAATAAGCTTTTCTTCTTTGGTTCTATAATTGGCTTGAAACGATTGCTTATACTTTGTGGTGTACTATTGTTGCTAATGACAATGATAAACGATTTATCAGATTGCATTGAATCTACAGGAGTGGAAGAAGTTCTCCCTCTACTTTATCATGGCTTTAGTGTAATAAGATAGTTAATGACACGCATGTCTTGAAGATAAATATCTGCTAAGTCATTAATTGGTAGTGTTTAATGGCTACCGATTTTCACGAATTGCCGGGGACAAAGCTTCTTCCATATCTTATTTACTGCCTGAGAATTGGTGTCACTTCCACTTAAAGTTGGTCTTCTAAAATGTTTGGTTTCAGTCTTGTTGGACTAATCTTTTGATCGAGCCATTGACAATGTCTTTGATTAAACAGGTTCTGAAGCTCGGGTTGAAACCATTAAAGCAGCAGTTCCTTTAATAGACGACGAAACGACTCGTGAGAAAGTGCATCTGCTGAAAGAAAAAATCTCCAGTAATGTCTCTGCTATGCCTGTTCTTATAAGAAGAATGAAGGAATGTTTGTCTAGAATAGAGAATTTAGGGTCCAGTAATGGAACCATACATCCTGCTTTCAAAAGGAAAAGGAATAGCTAACTAGGGTTATTGATTGATAATGTTTGAAGAGGTTTTCTAAGAGTGATCTATGGTTCACTGACTTCAAATTGTCTCACTCTAGTGATGGTTTAAACTTAAAATTAGGTCCGAAAATGAGGGATTTGGGAATTTCTGTGTATTGTAAATTGCTTGAAAGCATGAGTTTGATTTGTAATATAAATGCTGTTGTTGATAGTTTCTGTAGAGCACCATTCTGTTACTGAGATGCATTAGAAGAAGAAAACAATCTTTGCCACAATTTTTCTTGATATCTGAAGTTATGTTATTTAGAAGGATTAATGTGTTCATAACAATAGATTTTCTGAATTAATTCAAGCACAAACATTGGTATTTTGTCATGAAACATTCCAGATATCTAAGTCACTCAAACTCGACTTATAAAGAAATTCAGTAGCAGAATCATATATCAAATGAGATAGTTATTGTTTATGTTTCCGTGAGCCAGATCAGTGCTCCGAACGAATGTTGCTTTATCAGAAGCCCCGCGAAGCGTTCATGGGGTGAAAGCATTGTGATCTTGGTCCTTCTACTCATAGCTTCGATGCAGGGGATTGATTTTGGGTTGAAACCTTTCTCATGAGACCCTCCTGTGTTAATGTTACAATATGCTGCACAACAAAATAGGAACAAACTTAGTTCATCACACCCTCTCTCTCTCTCCCTCTTTCTCCAGCAAAAAGTTGTGACACAGCTTGCTCTATGTAAAAGCAGCAGGACAAGAACAAGGATGAGAATACTTGCCTCTCCCTTTCGGTTGAACATATTGGCCAATACAAAGCCACGTGCATTGTGAGCAGCAGGAGACGTAATCTGTTAAGAGGTGATAGAAATTGGTAACATTCTAACGACCTGATCAATGAAAAAACCCGATGTTCAACTCACCGAAAACAGTATCCAGTCATCAGCTCTAAAAGCACGGTGAAACCACATCCTGAGAGAAAAAGAGCGTCAAGCATATGTTGAAAAGAAAGCCAAATAGAGATTGGGAACAATTCTCTGTGGGCTGTGTTTAGCATATACATCTTCAGCAGATTCCACTGCGTTTACTAGATGCAAGCAATGATATACACAGAGTCTACTTACGAATGGTCTAGACTAACACAAGAAGCCTTCAAGCCTCTAGCACGGTGAGGATTCAAACTGACTTGAAGAAATAAGAGATCTGACGCATATGCTGCAACACATCTGCAATAGACCAAATTCGTATGTGTTCAGGAAAGTATGACAGGCGATGTATTAATAAGTTGCTTGTTGGTCATAGCTGGTTTAAGAAAACTGTCAACCGGAAGAAAAATAATTCTTATAGATGATGGCAACCGGTAAGGGCCATGCTTTTACAAGATTCATTTTAGCAAGGACTCCTTACCTATGCAAAGCCTGGTCATCCGAAAGTTTTCCTTTTGCTCTAAACCAGTACCTCAAGCTGAAAGGCGATGGGGAAGAGAAATACAAATCTGTCACAAGGATAGTAAAGAATAGCTACGCAGCTGAAAAAAACACGTGCAGTATAAAAAGCAAAAGACTGCTAAAATTGTAAACCAGTCCTACCTTGGAGGAGATTTTGTCTGATTTGTGTTTGTGTTCGGCTCACAGAATCTTATTTCTATGGGCCAAGGAACAAAATTCTTTGTAGCCACCTTGTTCCTGTACGTCCTGAAACAGCAAGTGGAACGTTCAACTCTTGCTTGCCGAAACACGAATGCACGTAGCAAATTAAATTACAAGATATATATATTCCATAGGGATCTAAGAAACTCTTATACTGTAGGAGAAATAGCTTGTTCTTAAAGCCTACAAGACAAGAAACCTACTGTGCATAAACTCAATTTACAATACAATCTTAGTGTTAGGAGTGCCTTCGACATTTGATTTAATCATCTAACATGTCTGCACTTGTGAACAAAAAGATCCATAGCGTCTCCAAAAGAATGGACTGGCATATTGTGCCAGATACTTGTCTTTACTGTGGCATGGTTCACTTGCAAAAACATTAATGAACCAAAGTCATGGAATAGAGAACAAGTTTTTGGAGAAAAAGAAGACGAACTAAAAGTCATCCATAGTAATGGGTTTGCAAGAATTATACAAAATACATTAAGAGGAAAACCCAAAATTCAATTTATCATACCTTGGGAGACGAGGATCAGTTAGGCGTTTATCTCGTAATTCTTCTATTGAAAGAAGCTGCCACAGCTAAATGTTCAAACCATTGCAGCAAGGAGCTAGAAATAAAAAACAATAACTAAGAGTGCATTCCACTCACCATCTCTGGTTCTGGCACCAACGGCATTGTCACTTCCTGGTGATCAAAACCATTCTCTTCTTTCTGTAAAACGACACCCATCATTACATGAATTCTTGGGTTATTGGAATCAAGCTTCTACAGCTACCTCTTTGAAACACATTTGGAGAGTAAAGTTACACTTGACTTGTGAAAACAATAACAAATACAGAATATATTAGAAAGTTCTTCAAATAAAAAACCAATGACCTTTGGTAGGTATTAGGACAACTATCACTCATGTTGTAAACAAACTCAAAATCGCTCTATCCTGGAGTGAAGCACCTAATATAGGAAGTCACTGATTTCTCCACCCACTCAATACCATATCATACCAATGACAACAGTCAAGTATTCTCATCCACTAGTTCTTAAAATTCCTTCAGATTTCATTTGAGAACCGAGAATATCCAATACTGAATCTTTATAAACTCCTTTTTATACAAACTCATAGTTAAAGTTTTCTCACCATCACATCATTGATCAGTCTGATAAAGAATGGATCGGCTAAGTGCGTTCCTTTCTTGAATAAAATAATTAAATTAAATTATAGTAGAAATCAAACCTACATGCTTGAGAATGCTCAGAAAATCTCATGATGGACACAAATATTCAACTGCAGTACCTGAAATGAAGCAAACAATGTGAACACAACGTTTCCTTTTTGTATTGCCTCAACCCTTCGTGTAGCAAAGCTTTTTCCATCACGCACACGGTGAACATAGTATACAATAGGAACTGTCAAAATAGACATGTATACACTATGAGAAACATCTCCATTGCAACTCCATGAATTGGAGATATGGTGGCCAAAGAAAAAGTTAGTGAAAAATAAGAAGCCAAGCAATAATATACTAAGAAATCAAAACTTTCTATGCTCTCAAGACAGTGACAGAGGAGTTCATTTTTTGAGCTACTCGTGAAATTCCTTGTCAGCATCTAACTATCAAAGTTTAAGGTTCAGTAGGACGAACATTTTCAAGACAACTAAAGATGGTATTGATTTCCTGACCAGAAAATGTTAATGAAATGCAATTACAGATTTTCACCATGATCAGGTTTACTAAGAATATACTTACTGTCATAATCCCCAACAAGTAGGAAGTAGGCGTGCAAGCTATGTACAATTTTCAGGCAATCAACCGTCTTTGATGCTGCAGCCAATGCCTGCAGTAAACAAGAAATGCCATGAGATACATAAAAAGGCCAAGTGATTCTTCTACACTTACCAATAACAATTCTGCCACAAAAGATAAAATGAAAGAGCATTTAAAATGTTTAGAAGGAACTTTTTATGGTAAAAACTTCTTCAATACTTAAACATACTCACACATGCACCAGTAACACAAAGTAAGCGACTCCTCTTTGCATAGACAATCACACTTACCATGCCAATGGCATGCAAGAAATAATAGTTAATGATACAAAATTGAAGAAGGAAGAGATGGTGGCATACCTGCCCAACAAACTGTCCGCCAAAAACTTTTCCGAATTTTGGGGCATTAGGCAAGGTGATACCCTGGAATATATTTACCTGCAAATCAAGCAAACAACACTTTAGCATAATCCACGTGTTTAAATACTTGACACCCATAGATCAAGAAGCAGCTACCAAAGAAATGAGCAACACAGAAAACCACTAATGCTACTTATCTTGGATGTGTCTTTGGGCCACACCATCAAGAAACTAAATGTCACTGATGCAACGTGTTCTAACAGAAGAAACCAGTACTTCCAGCTTACTAAAGTTTACAAAGTTTCTCTACTAAAATGGTCAACCATCAAAGTTTTATGAGTAAATAGCAACAATAACATAACGATATACGTACTTCTAGTGGCTCCAGATGAAGTATACTCTCCACAAGAGAGCACGTGCCTGGTGTCTGATCAGCATTCCATATTGATTTTGGTTTAAGCAAAGTACAATGTTCATGAGGCAGCACTATGCAAGTCAGCTGTTTCACAATACACAAAATTCAATAGCATAATTCAGCTTTCATCCACCAGGTTTACTAAAATAGCACAACAAGAATACTATCGATATCTTCCAACTACCTTAGTCAAAGCAATCACATTTGCCTGCTGAACGGATAGAGATGTTCCTGCACAAGCATGGACATTTACCCTTAGCAACAGATTAATTGATCTCATCATGGAACATAATCGTGAAAAAGAATCGTGACATAATGGCAAATTCAACACCAATGCGTACGACTGTGAAAAATGCATCACATTACTAAAAAAACTGTCAAAAAAACAATTATACCACATAAGATTAAGTCAAACGGGCACCTCACCATCCCCAAAGTAATCGTATCGTTTCAACTGAAACTCAGCTGGGGGGTCATCCTCCGCATGAACTGATCCACGGACTTCAGCCTATGCGAATTGCATCATGAAGCACAAGTTCCAATTCAGAGAAGAAGACGGAAGAGGACAACAATGAAGAATCAAAATTTAAGGACGTCAAAGCAAACTGACCTCCCCTTCCCACACGAAATATATTCCTTCCCCAATTTCCCCTTCGCGAATCACGTACTCTCCTTTCTCTTCAACGTAACAAAATGACCAAAAAACAAAAAAGAGCGATTAAACAATAATCACTACCTCTCATCTCAAAAGTAGACGAAGAATTCGAAAATCACCATAGTGTTTAACAGTAACAAGTTGTGCAATTCTCTTGAGAGAAGAGCTGGGAAGCTTCTGTAACAAAGGAACGCAGCCCAAGAACTCGATCACTGCAAACACATGATCCCAATTCGCTTAGTAATCACCACGATATGGTTGCAAGTTATGGTCTACTGTCACTGAATTCGGAAGACTCACCTGATTCGGCATCCATATTGACGGGAATAGAATCGAGTACATGTCAACGAATTGCATTATTATACATATAAAACGTACGCTCTGATTGGTTTAGGCTGTTGGGTTGAGAGTTCAGATCGTCTGTGTAACTTTAGCCCGTTTTATTATATCCAAGATAAACCAATCAGAGCGTTTAGATTCTGGAATTGCATTGTTTTTAAGTTTCTGGCAAACTTGAACTCTAGTTAATGTGAGATTTTTATCTCAAGATTAGTTTAGCTAAAAATTCTAAAATTTTATACTTAAATTCTTGATTCATTGACAGATTTTTTGGGACCAATTGCAGATTTTTTGGAGCTAGAATTTAAGAGAAATAAATTAACGAAATTCACGTCATATTTTGGAGCACCAAAATGACCTATCGACAATGTTTCGGACATAACTTTTGACTAAGATGGTGAAATCCCGTGATTCAAGCCTTATTTTGAAGCTAACTCAAAGACGAAGATACTGATAAAATTTGAGCTTCTAAGTCATCACCGTTTAATTTTTATGCATTGCCAAAATTGACCTTTAAAAAATCATTCCAACCAGTCCATGTACAAGCACTCTCCACTCACAAAAAGCCTCCATCCTTTTCTTTCCACTCACAAAGCAGCCATCATTCATGCACCACAAGGCAAAGCAGCTACCAAAGAATAGAAATTCAATTCAGCCTCTCAACCAAGCAACTCACACACATCACTTCACAAGTCTTTATTCAACAACAGCCCACCAAAAACACATTCACAGCCTTTATTTATCTCCACCATACTGCGTGCATTATTGAAATATGGAGCTGTTAGTCAATAAATGAAGGCTGTGGCGCGAATGTGTTTTTGGTAGGCTGTTGCTGAATAAAGACTTGTGAAGTGATGTGCGTGAGTTGCTTGGTTGAGAGGCTGAATTGAATTTCTGTTCTTTGGTAGCTGCTTTGCCTTGTGGTGCATGAATGATGGCTGCTTTGTGAGTGGAAAGGGAAGGATAGAGGCTTTTTGTGAGTGGAGAGTGCTATCACGCCACAGCCTTTATTTATCTCCACCTTGCTGCGTGCGTTGTTGAAATATGGAGCTATTAGTCAATAAATGAAGGCTGTGGCGCGAATGTGTTTTTGGTGGGCTGTTGTTGAATAAAGACTTGTGAAGTGATGTGCGTGAGTTGCTTGGTTGAGAGGCTGAATTGAATTTCTGTTCTTTGGTAGCT